>CAOKZL010003448.1:0-176622 GCA_948472985.1 Iguana delicatissima | reverse complement strand
TATGGTATGGTGTTTTTGAAAACACTGATCAAAGAGCAGGAGGTGGAGCAAACAGGGTGCGGGCAAAGGTATTGCTGTATTTCAAGAGTGAAGAAGCAAACACGGGGAATAACGCACTTGAAGCACAAATGCAGTGATGAGGCACTGCTGTTCCTCTACCTTTCCAAAAGAGAAGAAGCAGTTTTCAAGTGGACTAACCTGAAAGAGGTGATGAAAACCAGAATTGTGAAGGAAATAGCTATGCAACAGAAAGTTTAAACGGCAGGTCAACAGATGAATGGCATTGGCCCATTTTGACCTGTACTTACTGGATAGGCTGCCCCAAAATAGTACTGTTGCTCCAAACACACACACACACCCCTTGGAGAATCAAAATAGCCTTGGTGCTGAATGCGTCCATGGGTCGCGCATTCCCAAACCCTGCCTGGCATGGTTTCTGTTGAAGGTCATTTTTTTTACATTTCTTTCATTTCCAGATGGTAAAGATCCAAACTGGGGATTTCTTGGATATGATTTATATCCTGCCATTTTCCTAACAAGGGACCCAGAACATATGTCTGTGCTATATCACATTGGCACCAGTTGATGCCAATATAGAGAGGCTGTTTGGTACTTGATCTGTAGCTTTCTCTTTGCAGTCTGTATTCTATACTCCACTTTGTTATTCAAAGAACTTCCTCTCCCAGTGTAGAATTTCTTTTTGTGTCATCTGGTCTCTCTCTCTCTCTCTCTCTCACGTCCGATAGGTGATTGGAGAAACAATGAGAAAACTGAAAATGAAAGGAACAGAACAGGAGCCGAACAGAAGAGCAGAAAGAAATCTTTTGCTTCAGAAGGGACTGACTTCCATAATCTCACAATGCTAGAAGAATATCACACTGGAAACAAATGGAACATGTTCCTGCAGCATCCAACACCTAGCATATCAAGCCTTAGCACAGACCAGACAGTGCATACAGAGGAGAAGCCGTATAAATGTTTAGAGTGTGGAATGGGCTTCCGGTGCAGGACTCAGCTCACATTGCATGAAAGAATCCACACAGAAGACAACCCGTATAAATGCTTGGAATGTGGGAAGCCCTTCACTTGCCGGTCAACACTCCGTGTGCATCAAAGAACCCACACAGGAGAGAAACCATATCAGTGTCTGGAATGTGGAAAGAGATTCACTCATGGATCAGGACTTAGAAAACATAAGAGGACCCACACAGGGGAGAAACCATATACATGCCCAGAGTGCGGAAGGTGCTTCAGTGATGACGCAAACCTTAGGCGTCATCGCAAGCTTCACAGGGAAAAAAAACCGTATTCCTGCTCTGAATGCGGAAAGGGTTTCACACGCAGTTCACAGCTACGCACCCATCAAAGGATTCACACAGGAGAGATGCCATACAAATGCTCAGTATGCGATACAAGTTTCAGGTGCAAGGCTCAACTCAACTTCCACAAAAGAATTCACACAGAAGAGAAACCATATCAGTGTCTGGAATGTGGAAAGAGATTCACTCATGGATCGGCGTTTACAATACATAAGAGGACCCACACAGGGGAGAAACCATATGCATGCCCAGAGTGTGGAAAGTGCTTCAGTGATGGCGCAAACCTTCGGCGTCATCGCAGACTCCACAGGGGAGAGAAACCATATTCCTGCTCAGATTGTGGGAAGGGCTTCACACGCAGTTCAGAGCTATGCTCCCATCAAAGAATTCATACTGGAGAGAAACCATTTCAGTGCCTGGAATGTGGGAAGAGTTTTGGTGACAGTTCATCCCTTACCAAACATAATAGAATCCACACAGGGGAGAAACCATATATATGCTCCGAGTGTGGAAAGAGCTTCAGCTGTAGTTCCGTGCTTCGTGTACATCAAAGAGTTCACACAGGAGAGAAACCTTATGGATGCGCAGAGTGTGGTACAAGTTTCAAGTGGAAGGCTCAACTCAACTCACACAAAAGGATCCACACAGAAGAGAACCCATATAAATGCTTGGAATGTGGAAAGCTCTTCACCTGCAGTTCAAAACTCCATTTACATCAAAGAATCCACACAGGAGAGAAACCGTATCAGTGTCCGGAATGTGGAAAGAGATTCACTCATGGATCAACATTTACAATACATAAGAGGACCCACACAGGGGAGAAACCATATTCATGCCCTGAGTGCGGAAGGTGCTTCAGTGATGCCGCCAATCTTCGGCGGCATCGCAGACTCCACAAGGGAGAGAAACCGTATTCCTGCTCTGACTGTGGAAAGGGTTTCACACGCAGTACAGAGCTACACTCCCACCAAAGAATTCACACTGGAGAAAAGCCATACACGTGCTCAGAGTGCGGCACAAGTTTCAGGTGCAAGGCTCAACTCAACGTACACAAAAGAATCCACACCGAGGAGAACCCATATAAATGCTCTGAATGTGGAAAGAGCTTCTCTGACAACAGAAACCTTAGAAGGCACTGCAAAATTCACACAGAGAAGAAGCCATAGGACTGTTCTGAATTTAGAAATATTTTCACTGACAAGCTCATCTATACAGAGGGAAAGCCATATATTTTTATATATATGTATGAGTATATGTGTGTGTGTGTGTATATGTGTGTGTGTGTGTGTGTGTACATATATATATATATATAGATGTGTGTGTGTGTGCGCACTCTGAGTGTGGAAAGAGCTTCAGTGGAAGCAGAAACCTTACCAGGCATCTCAGAATCCATACAGAGAAACTGTATGGCTTTTTCAAGTGTGGAAAGGGATTCAGAAGCAGTTCAGAACTGTGCTTGCATTGAATAACTCACACTGGGGAGAAGCCGTGGAAATGCTTCTCGTATGGAAAGAGATTCAGTCACACCATCAGCCTTATTTCTCAAGAAAGAATGCAAACGTGGACAAAACCATAAAAGTGCTCCAAGCGTGGATATAGTTTCAGGTGCAGTTCTCAAGAAGAAATCACACTGGGGTGAAGCCATATAAACATTCACTGCCTAAAGACCATCTGCCAGGAGCAAGTCTGTTGAATATTTAAGGAATTCCCACAGGGAAGAAAATTACCTATGCTTACGTTAAATTCAATCTGGGGTTGACCCATATAAAAATTTAGATCAGGGTTGATTGTTTATTTCAGTCCTTTTAGAAAGGCGATCAGGTCTTATTTTCATTTCAGTTATCAAGCATATGAAGATGCATCTCTTCAGCCTGGCCTCTTCAGCTGTTGCAATATTTATTGATTATGGTGATGAAGATTTTATTGTTTGATTTGGTTTTGCTGGGGATTTTGGCCATTTTATTGTGTAATCTGCACTTCACAATGTTGAGTGGGCTTTTTTTTAAGTGAAGAGAAGCGATAAGATGTATTCAGATGAATAAATTCACAACACCTTTTGCTATTAAGTGTGCTGGCTGGAGTTAATGGATCTACTGCAGTACAGTGGCGGTGGGGAGAGTGCAGTTATGGACTGCATGCAGATTGCAGGGACTACTTTTGTGACCTCTGAAGCCCCCTGATGGTTCCCCAGAACCCTACCTGACATAAAATAATAAAAAGTGGCCCAGTTTCTGGACAATGTTCACTCCAAAACCCACACCAGAAGCAGCCCCCAAATCATTAAGGAACTCATGAAGGCAGGGATATCCTCCATGTCTTCTAGTTTTTCATTTTCATTTCATTTCATTACGGTCAACAGGCCATTAAAACAGCATGTTAAAACATTTTAAAACAGTACAAATATAAATAAAGATAGTGGCTCACATTTACCGGAGAAAATACAATCAAGATGATAATGGTAACGTACAATGTAAGCAAGCAGATATTTCATTTACATAGAGAAGGAGGATCTAGTTAAGATAGCTAAGTTTAAAAATTTTGCCACTTGAAGAGTAATCTCTTTGTCGGAACCTTGCAGTAAGATAACCATTAGAGACTCTATGGGACGCCCAGGGAAGTGTTGTGTGATGGGGTGTAATAAATCTTCCCCAGCCCCTTGGTAGAAACTACAACGGAAAAGTACATGGGGTATAGATTCAATTTCCTGATTATCACAGGGGCAGCATCTTTTGTTCTGTGGGGTTTTGTTGAATCTGCCAGTTAGCAAATTTGAGTGAAGGACCTTAAACCTTGCCAGGGAGAATGCCCTTCTATATTTTGGAACTGTTAACCAGCTTAAACAAGGCATTCCATCTTTGCAAGGAAAGCATGGTAAACCCAGTGACTGAGGGTCCCCTGGCTGTCCCTTGCAGCTCCTGGTAATCAGTGTCCCTCATCCTCTGCTTGACAATAGCTTTGGCCCCATCTAAGTCTAGAGATAGCAAGTGGGATATGGATAATCCCACTGAGATGATCCTGCATTCAATTGCCTTCCTCCAATATGATTTAAAGGAGTCAGACACAGTTTTAGCCAATAAAGAGTTGGAATTAATCGTATAACAGCAGCGGAGCCAGAAGCGGATAGAGTATATCCATGCCAGACTTTTTAAAGAATTTAGGCCTGACTCCAAGTAGAGGGCAGATCCAGCGTGTGTCTTCTAGTTATCAATCTTCTGTGCCTTCATTGACCCATCCAGGGAAGCGTGCGCATAATAATTGACCAGTACTTGAGTTGCCAACTCAGAGAAAGGTGAGATAAGAATAGGTAATTGAATTTAGAAACCTGCCCCCCTGGCCGTCTTCTAGCACTGCCAGGGGTCAGGCCCTCAGATTTCTTGGCCAACGCCTGAAACCTGCAGAGAGTATATGGGAGTCTGATTGTGATATCGTTCAACATGTTACAATAAGCATCTACTGCACTCCCTCAGAGCATTTCATTCAGACAAAAAAGTATATGTTCTGTATTTCCTGATCTGAGGTCTGTACACAACCTCACTGTATAATCTGATGGGACATAGAGGAGTCTTCCTTTATGTCCCATCAGACTGTACACTGAGGTTGTGGGTGGAGGATTTTCTTAGATGTGGCACCCTTCTTGTGGAAAAATCTTGCTCTGGCGCTCTGTCATTAAATGCTGCCGTCATTCTGGCACTGAATACAAATACAGTGGCTTCTCAACATTCATGAAGGTTCGGAACCATTGCAAAAGTGGAAAAACCCTTCCCACTCCCCTCCAGAGTTCCCCCCTCCGATTCCCTTGCCTCTGTCCCTGGCACACCAGGGAAGGGATAAGGACAAGGTATAGGGCTTGGCGATAGTTTCCCCTCAGCTGGAGAAGAGTGGAGCACTGAGTTCTGACTTTCTAGCTTCTTCTGGTCACCATCTTGAGAAAGATTCCTTCCAGAGGGGAGCGGTAGGAGCAAACCGAGTGTCTAACTAATCAGCAGCCATTACACAGCAGAATGTGCAGCCATGGCAGAGTGGACACACCTTTGTTCCCCCAAAAGGAAAAAAAAAATCCATTTTAAACACAAGCCTCTTAAGCCTGGTGTGAGAGATGCATGGGAATGGAAGGAGGAGAATGAGAGCACATCCCTCACAAATAATCAGATATCTGAATGTATAACCTTTGAATGTTCTAAGAGGACTGTATATGCCAATCTAAGCAGATTTAAAGTGTGATGTGAGCTTTTACATCTTTAAAATCTATTTTAAAGAAGAGCTGGCTGTTCTTTACTTGTTACTCCTGCCTAGAAGAGACTCGTTGAACTAATGGGAATTATCTATGTGTTGACTCACCATTCAACAATCGATTGAATGAGTGTACACT
Source organism: Iguana delicatissima (assembly GCA_948472985.1). Classification (NCBI taxonomy): domain Eukaryota; kingdom Metazoa; phylum Chordata; class Lepidosauria; order Squamata; family Iguanidae; genus Iguana; species Iguana delicatissima. The sequence goes on along the minus strand of CAOKZL010003448.1, from coordinate 170,934 downwards.
AGATGAGATGAGCCAACCAAATGTGTGGAAATGTCTTCTCCTTCAATAATGCCAGGCCCTTTCACACCACACAGTTACGGCCCTATGATTCCAGTATAACGGAGACATCAGCATCATGTGGAATCTTGCTTTTGCAGTTTAAAATTTTCAGCTGGAGAGCTGTGGAACTCTCTGTCACAGTAAACTGGAATTATTTCCTACCTGCTCTCCTTCCATTAGTGGTAGTTACCTTTTTATTTGAAGAAGCTTTTGATGACTAACTAGCGATGAGGAGACATTTTTAATGGGCTTCTGGCTGCATTTTTATCGTTCTTTCCATAGTTCTGGATGATTTTATATTGTTTTCAGGTATTGATGTTTTTAATATGGTAGTTTATTTAACTGGTTTTTAAACTTACTTTTATTATTACTGTAGTTTGTAATTGATGCACCTTGTTTTGATTCAATGGTGAGCCATCTCATTTAAGAGAAATGCAGAAAATAAGATCAATCAGCCTATTGTGGTGCCTCCCTCAACTGGAAATCCCAGGACTACATATGATGGAGCAATAAAAGTTAAAGCGTAATCACAGTGGCGCAATGGTTAAATGCCAGTACTGCAACCACAAGGTTGTGAGTTCGATCCTGCCAGGCTCCAAGGTTGACTCAGCCTTCCATCCTTTCGTAGGTCGGTAAAATGAGTACCCAGCTTGTTGGGGTCAATTAGCTAAAAAATACATCGTAAACCGCTTAGATAACACTTAGTTGATAGGCGGTATAGAAATAAATGCTATTGCTATTGTTATACAGTGCTACCACGGTGCAGTGTTGAAGGGCCCCTAGTAAATGTGGCTGGGGGTGCTTGGCTTAACAGGAGGCCATGTGAAAAGGAGCTTGGGAAGCTGGACATGACCCAGCAGTGTGATGCTGCAGCAAAGAAGCCAAATGCTATCTTAGCCATCATTAATTAATAGTTTCCAAGTCGAGGGAAGTACTATAGTAGTCCTGCTATATTCTGTTCTGGTCAGGCCTCACCTGGGCTCCTCTTTTTAGGAAGTAGGACCATGTTTGGAGAAGGACAACAACGATGGTGAGAGGTATTGAGAAAAAAACAGCGGTTTCAAGCCATGGAGATGAAACAGTGGATTCAAATTTCAAGAAAGGAGATTCCAGCTAAACATTAAGAAGAACCTCTTGGGCTGTTCAGTAGGGAAACAGTTTTTCTCAGAAGGTGGTGGAGCCTCCCTCTTTGGAAACAGGATGGCCACCTCTCAGGGATGCTTTTCCTGTGGATTTTTTTCCTCCTGTCCTCCTCTACCTGCCAAACTCCAATTTTTAATCACAGCCTCCCCCTTCCAGCACAGCTAATGTCTTGTGAGTGGAAAGCAGTATGTGTGTGTGTGTGTCTGTACACCATTACATTCATCCCGCTTTACAGTACCTTGTCCTGCTGCAAGATCCGCGAAGCTTTAAAATCACAGGAGCCCTTGCCAGGGGAAATATTGGCCAGGGATCCCGTTCCTTTCACAGCTGGGCAGTGGAGAGAAATCCAGAAGATGTTCTTTCTAAAAGAAGGAGCAAGTTTGCTTTCTCATCATTTGAATCCATGGGTTTCTGAGGGAGTCTGCTGACTTTCCCTCTTCCGGGCAACCAGAAATGTTCAGGAGCCCCAGCTGGCTGGCCCCTCCCGAAACTGCAAACCCCAGGATTCCATAGGATGTTGCAAGTGGAATGATAGCGCTATAACGGTCCAGTGCGGAAATGGCCTAAATCTGACACAGAGAGTCACCATTCCTATCCCACAAAGTCTCAGTGGCACAGCTAGTATTTTACATCCCGGTTCTGATAGGTAGGGTTCTCGGTTCCAAACCCAAATCTCCAGCAAATCTTTTGAGAGCTGGAGAGAAGCAACGAAACACTTTTCTAAAGTTAACATTAATAACCTCATAGCATATATTCAAAAATCTAAGAAATCTACCACGATAAAATATTATTACAAGCCGGCTACACAACTTACCCTGTGCATCAATCTCTTAGTGATGTTTATAAAATCATTAACCAGGTCTTATAAATGAAAGCAAGACATTGCGATTCTGTGGTCTCTTTTTGTGTTCTTTAACTTTTGTATCGTATTTTGCGTGCTTTTCAGGGATGTCTTTTTAAATGGGTGTAAGCTGCTTTTGTGTCCCAACCTGGGGGGAAAAAGTGGAGTGTAAATAAAGATGATGATGATGATGATGATAGAAAATAGAACCTAAGCCTGTCCTGCTTGCTGGACCCTATAGAAAGAAAGCAGAAATAAGAGATAAATCTGCCCCCTTTTCCGGCCAGGAGGAGCCGCTCCAAGGGTTAAGGAACCGGTGGGAAGGCTTTGTTTGCCCGGAAGAAGGTGGAGGCTGAGGCTGCAGGAGCTTCTCCCCCTTTGGACTGCAGCTCCCAGTATCCCCGCCAGCGCAGTGGCACTGCTTTGCACCAGCTGATCCTGCGGGGTATGGAGTGAGTGGGGGGCGTAGGAGGGAGGAGGGGGGAAAGGAGTCTGGGGGTGTTAAAGGGGCTCCTGATGGGGGAGAAAGCGAGCCAGGAAGAAGTGGGGAGGAGATGCAAAGGGGTCTCCTTGGAAAGGGAAGGGGATCCAGGGACAGATTCTGCCCACCCCCCTGGAAAAAATTGGGGGAAGGGGAGAGGTGCCAAAAGGCATCTGGATTCAGGAAGGGGGGAGGAAGGAAACCATTGAGAGGGGGGTTAAGGAGAGTGGGTGAGGGGTCTCTTCCCTATCTTTCCCACCCCAGCCCAGCCCAGGGGAGGGAAAGGGGGCATTTTGAGGCCCACAGACACTCCGGAGGGCGCAGGACACCCCAATCCAGACTGCAAATGGGAAAGTTCCCTTCTGGGTAGGAACAAACATTAGCCTTTTTAACCTTGGTGTCATCCACTGGGAGAGAGTCGTCCCCCCTCCGTAATCCAGCGCCCCCCAACACATCCACTCCCCCACCTTTATTTTTGGGCATGAAAAAGAGGATCAGGTGGAGCCAAGGGGGAGATCTGCAAGCGCTGCCATGGGAAGGGAGAGGGAATCCACTCTCCCAAAGCTAGGGGCAAAGGGGGGCTGGAGGTGGGCGGTGGGGTGGGGAAGGTTGTCTGTGCTTCAAAGAAATGCAGTGCCCTCCCTGTGCCCCCAACCCCTGACTATTCCCAGTGGAATAGCTTGGGGGGGATTTTTTTTGGGGGGAGGAGTCCAACTTCCAGGATCCTGCAGCCAGCAGGCTGACCTACGCCACCCCCCAAGCCAGTTTTTCTTCTTCTTTTTACTTCCATACTGACTATCCCCAGGTAAATGGTTGTTTTTTGGACTACAACTCCTAATATGCCCCAATCAGTGTGGTTACTTTTTGGATAACCAGGTATCCCCAGTCAGCCGGGTCCCTTTTTTGGACTACAACTCCCAGTATCCTCCAGCTGATAGAGAGAAGATGTCCGCAGCGGAGCATCTGTACTGATGAAGGAGCAAAGACACCAATGGCTTAAAGAAACAAAGTTAAAAGGCTTTGTTAGAGGAACTCCATTCGAAGAGGGGGAAGGTCACTCAGGGTGCTCTCCTAATCTAGCTGCGTTCTCCGGAAGATCTGGGAAGAGAGAGGGGTGATGAGAAGGGGCAGAGAAACCTCCCTGAGAGTTTACATCACAGCGGGGTCAGGAGGGGTTGAGCCAAGAAGGGAGGGCACCTGGGGTCACCCAAACTAACTACTGAGCACGATGAGGCATGCTGGATTCTTCAGTGCTAAGCGCTGTTGCCCTTCTAACACCAGCCATCATGGATGGGTTTTTGGACTACACTTCCCAGAATATCCCAACCAACATGCGTACTTGTTTGGATGGTGCCGTCCAGAATCCCACAGGCAGCTGGGTCATTTTTTTGGAGAACAATACTCAGAGCTGCCAAGATTCTGGGACCTGCTGTCCAAAGAAAGTACAGGTTGAACCTCGCTTATCTGGAACTTGGAAAACCTCCCAAAAAAGAAACTTCAAAAGCATCAGCTTCTGCTTTTGAAGTGCTAACTGTGGCACTCCTGCTTGTTCATCTGAGATTTCTGAGGAGTGCCGCAGACACTGCTGCGAAAGTGGAAGCGGGTAGCCAGTGGCAAAAGGGGAAGACAGAGAAAATGCGGGAGGCATAAATTTGCAGCAAGCAATACGCTTGGATTGCTGCCATTTCACAGATCCTCAGTCACTCTTCAGCCACGCATTTCCCACAGAATGCAAGTAGCTAACAAACGAGACACAAGGCTATTCCAAAAAGGTACTGCGTTCCAAAATCTGAAAAAATCCAGACTACAGAACACTTCTGGGCAAAGTGTTTCAGGTAAGGGCTACATACCAGAAACCAATTTATGACCATTTTGTCAGGATCAGTTAAGGGCTACAAGGTAAGAGAACAAAGGAGAACAAGATAAGAACTGAGGAGCAGCCATGGTGAGGGAGGGGGTCTTGTCAGGAACTGAATTCACACATGCAGATAGTACAGTGCATAAACACTATTTATCTGGAGTGCAATACATCGTACAAGACTTCAGTGAGAGGACTAAAGAGCACTCAGCAAAGACAAGTACATAAAATCCCAAGGCGCTTCCCTCCCTTTTGCAAGAGACCTTGAAGCGGTGACAGCCTGGCAGGGCTGATCAGTGCATTCCTAGCTTTTGTTTATCGAACAGTCTCTGGTTCCCATACCTTCGTTTCAAACAAGCAGCTATCTTAAATCCTACTACATATCCCATTACTATAATATGGAGGGCATCCCGACATCCTGTCTGTCCCAGAAAAAAAAAACTTAAGTGCAAAAGTTGAAAATGCATTGCAGAAAGAGAAAGAAGGTAAGTATTGAGTAGAATGAACAGCAAACAGTAAACAGTAAAATGTTATTGCCAATATTAGTAGCTATGTAGGCAAAGGGGAGGAAGGTGAGCTAATTTTGGTCACAGAGGTGTCATGGAGCCCGGAGTCATTTGTCAAAATAGTCTTCAAAGGGGCTGGCTTGAGTAAGCTGCAATGAAAAACAGGGTGGATACGTTTATAAGTTGCAGGCAATGAACGTTCAAAACTGACATCGATAATGGCCCATTTGACTGGGAAGGGACCAATGTATTTAGGGGAGAGTTTTTTGGAGGGTCCATCAGAGGTTAGGTGTTTTGTGGAGAGATAGACCAGGTCCCCCCGTTTGTAAGCAGGGTTGGACTGCCTTTTCCTATCGGCAAAGTGTTTGTGGGAGGCTTTAGAAGACTTAAGGGCAGAACGGACTGCCTTCCAGTTTTCTGTTACTTTGTGAGTCCAGGTGTGGCCGTGTCGGCAAGCGGGGGAATGGACTTCGGTGTCGTCCCATAGACTATCTCAAATGGAGATCTGGTAGTTGAAGAGTGGAGTGCAGAACTGTAGGCAAATTCAGCGAATGGCAGGAGGGACACCCAGTTGTTCTGGTTGGAACTGATGAAACAACAAAGATACTGTTCCAGGGTTTGATTGACGCATTTGGTCTGTCTGTCCATTTGTGGATGATGGCTGCCGCTGAGTTTCTGGGTAATGCCGATGGACTTAAGCAGTTCAGTCCAGAGTTTGGATGTGAATATAGGCTCTCTGTTGGAGATTATGGTGGAGGGTAGTCCATGTAGTTTCCAGTTGTTGGGGTGGGTTTGCAGCCAGGTGTCAGTTGTGTTTTTTTCTGGCTTGCTGGAAAGTAGAATCCAGCACAGAGGAAACAGAGTTGCAGGTGCATTCTTGCACGTGCGCATCATAACTTGTAGTCCAAGGGTGTTGGGGGTAAAAAGTGATCTTTCTTTAGGTGGCGAAGCGTGGGCAGGCAATTCGTGAGAAGGCAGTCTGGATAGAGGGTTGGCCAAAGTATTTGTCTTTTCTGGCTTGAAAACAATTTAGAATTTAAAGTGTTAGAAAAAATCAGCTCATCGTGCTTGTTTAGCGGTTAATTTTCTGGTGGTTTTTAGAGTTGCTAGGTTGTGATGATCAGTCCATACTTGAAATGGCACTTTCGTGCCTTCGAGGAAATGTCTCCAAGTGGTGAGGGCAAAGTGGATGGCCATGGCTTCTTTTTCCCTTATCGGCCAGTTACGCTGGAGTTCGGAGGATTTTTTGGAGATGAAGGCATATGGCTTTAGATGTCCTTCGTTGTCATATTAGGGAAGTACTGCTCCCATGGCAAAGTCAGAGGCATCAGTTTGAATTATGAATTCTTTTTCAGTGCCAAGGAACAGTAGAAGGGGTTCCGAGGTGAATTTGCACCTGAGTGCGTCAAAGGCAGCTTGGCATTTATTTGACCAGGCAATTCATTTGGAAAGTTTCCTGTTGGTGTCGGGAGCCTTTTTCAAAAGATCAGTTAGTGGGAGTGCAATTGTGGCGAACCCATCGATGAAATTGCAGTAGAAGTTGGCAAAGCCAAGGAACTGTTGTAATTGTTTTCTAGTTTTAGAGGCTGGCCAGTTCAAAATTGTATCAGTTTTGGAGGGGTCCATGTTTAAGGTATTGTTGCAAACTCAAAACCCTAGCCTAGATAGTCTAAAGTTTGCATGTGAAACTCACATTTAGAGAGTTTCACAACAAGTTCGTTATCTATAAGTCTCTGTAAAACAGCGTGGAGAAGTTTAGTGTGATCTGGCAGCGTTTCTGCGTAGATCAAAATGTCATCGAGATAAACCACAACACCATTGTAGAGGAATTCTTGCAAAACTGAGTTAAGGAACATTTGGAAAGCAGCGGGCCCAGCTTGTAATCCAAAGGGAAAGCACTGTCCATTGGTAATTACCCAGCAGTGTTGAGAAGGTAGTTAGCCATTCACTGTCAGGGTCCATTCGTATTCGGTGGAAAGCCTCTTTAAGGTCTAGTTTGGTAAAGAATTTACCCTTAATCAACTGACTCATGATGTCCGCAGTTAAAGGGATCGGGTACGCATTAGGCAACACAGCCTGATTTATTAAGTTGTAATTCACAATGAGTCTTGGGTCTCCTCCGTCTTTCTTTTTACGGAAAAATATTGGGCTTGTTGTGGGAGTGGAGGAAGGCTTGATAAATCCATATTGTAAATTTTTGTTCAGGAATTTTTTTAGAGCTTCTAGCTCTTGTTTTTTCATAGAGCAGATTTTTGGCTTGGGTATCTTGGTGCCATCTACTAGTCTTAGTTTGCAATCAAAGTCCCTATGCAGAGGTAGTTTATCTGCTTCATGGTCTTCAAATGCTCTCTACAGGTCCCAGTATTCCTGCAGGATTTTCTGAAGGTCTTCAGGGCATAGTTTAAGTACTGTGTTGCGTGCTGGCAGTCCTGGCACTTTGTTGGTGTTATTAATATGTTTGAGTAATCCTTGGGTCCAGTCAAATTGGGGGTTGTGTTTTTCTAGCCAATCATACCCAAGAACTACTTGGAATCCAATTTTGGTTGGCACTAGGAATTTCAACTGACCCTGTATATTCCCCACCTGAACAGGTATGGGTCTGGTCCTTTCCTGTATGGGGCCCCCTGCCATGGGTGAGCCGCTCATTTGCGATAATTAGACGGCTTTCGTAAGGGGTTCAAAGTTTACTACAAGTTCTTTGGCCACTATGGGGTTCGGTAAGCTAGTGGTACAGCCTGAATCAACCAGGGCCCGTTCCATTCTTAACTTTCCATCTGCTCCTTGTAAAGCAGTGGTTCTCAACCTGTGGGTCCCCAGATGTTTTTGGACTTCTGCTCCCAGAAGCCCTGAGCATTGACCATAGTGGCTGGGGCTTCTGGGAGCTGAAGTCCACAAACATCTGGGGACCCACAAGTTGAGAACCACTGTTGTAAAGTCACTGTAACATATACATGATGCATTTTAGCAGTACTTACATTCTCAGATTGATCCGTGTCTTACTCATCACCGTCTGAGTTGGAAGCAGACAAGGGACTGTCCTCACCATTCCAGGCCCGAGCAGAGGTTCTGCTGACTGGGCATTTGGTCTGTGGCTTTGGGGTGTTGGATGCTGGTTTGGGAGGTTTGTTTGCAGGCTTTTCTTCCGTGGCCTTCTTTTGGTTTTGGCAATCACTGGCGATGTCGCCCTTTTTCCCACACAAGAAACAGGTTCCTTCACACAGATATTTTTTTCTTTCTTTACTGCTTAGGAAGGTAGACTTTCTGGGTCCCGGAGTTCGGCGACCGCTTTCTTGGGCTTGTCTTCATCTGGAGAGTTGGACACTTTCCAGTATGCTTTCTACTTCTCCAGCCAGTTTCATCCATCCCAACAGACTAGCTGGGTCTCCTTGCGAAAGGCAACGATCCAGGATAGTGAGGTTTAGCTCATCTCAGAAAAATTGTTTGAGTATGTCATCTCTCCATTCCAGGACCTTGGTAGCTAGTTTTTGGAATTCATGGGCATATTCCCCAATGGTTCCTTTTCCTTGGAACAGTTTCCTGAGCTGGTGTCTGGCTTGTTCTTGAATGAAGCGATCTTCAAACCTCTTTCTGAGGCAGTGCATGAACAGCTGGAGATCGGCTGTTTCCCAGCTCATGAGTAAAACAAATTGGCGACACACTCTGCTGCTTCACCTTTCAGGTGTTGGCTCAGGTATCTTACTCTGGCGGCATCGTCGTTGAAGCTGTTTCCGTAGTCAGCCATATAGTTGGAATCCACGTTGAGGAAATAAATCAGGGTTGCCCCATCTCCATCATACATAGCCTTCATCTCTCAAAAACGTCTAGGGCCCGCTTGAGGTGCCTGCATTCCAGGAGGTGCCGGGGCTGCGGCTGCAGGAACTGCTGCTGCAGGCATTTGCTGTAGAGTACACCCGAGCTGGGGCATCAGGGTTCTCCAGTCGGCTAGCTGGGCTCTCAAACTGGATATCGCTTCCTGTTGTCTTTCCACTTCTTCTTCTCTGGCTATAATCTGCTCCATCAGGTTTGTCTCACTGAGTGAAGTATCTCATCTCATGGCTTGGTGGCATTGTCTTTGAGCTGTGTCAAGTCACTCTCCCCAGGCCCAAGTTTGGCCTGTTATCGGTGTGTTCAGAGGAACCGAGGGCCACGCTTTGGCTCATGCATCTGGGGCTGGCTGGGGTCCTGTTCGTCGAATTCGGCTTCTTCACCACCTGGATTATCAGTGGCTCCACCGATCACCCCCTCTTCCAGGAGTTCTTCTTCAGTTTTTTGATACATGTTGTAGAATTTGAACTTGGAGTCCTCGCACTCTGTCAGGAACTGAATTCACACATGCAGATAGTACAGTGCATAAACACTATTTATTTGGAGTGCGATACATCGTACAAGACTTCAGTGAGAGGACTAAAGAGCAATCAGCAAAGGCAAGTACATAAAATCCAAGTGCTTCCCTCCCTCTTGTAAGAGATCTTGAAGCCGTGAGAGCCTGGCAGGGCTTATCAGTGCATTCCTAGCTTTTGTTTTTCTAACGGTCTCTGGTTCCCATACTTTCATTTCAAGCAAGCAGCTATCTTAAATCCTACTACATATCCCATTACTATAATATGGAGAGCATCCCGACAGGGTCTGGTCAAATGCATTCCTGTTTCTGGTTCCTCAAGTTTTAGCATCTCCCCTCTTATTCTCTAAGGCAGGGAAGCGAATCATCATAGCTGCTGGTCCCAGCATCCCTTGCTGGTCCCAGCATCGCTAGCTAGCATAGCCAATGGTGAGGCATGCGAGGAGCTGCAATCCAGCAACCTCCAGAGGACTGCAAGATTCCCACCCCTCCTTCTGATAGAAGATCCTTTTGTTTCATGGTAGGTGGTATGGAAACCATTTCCCTTTGTCCTTCAAATATGTACTGAGCTCAGAGGACATCTCCCTGGCTTTGTAGGCCTTCGAGGCAGAGATTGTCAGGAGAAAGAAGGCATCTCTCCATCACCCATGCTGAGTGGGACTGATGTATCAGTCCTACTGGACCTTCCCAGGTATGGCACAGTACTGGATTTGAGCCCTGAATCAAATTACGATGGAAGACAGAAACACTCATGTTCTTTGGCCAGTGGGACCACCTTTTCAAACCTCCTGTCAGCCTAGCTGAGTGAGCAAAAGTTGGTCTGATGGACAAACTTTATCTGGAAGCGTCAGCAATTTATAGAACTTTCAGCATTACATGAATAGAGAAAGTGCGAATGAGTAGAAGTGGTTTACACATGTTGCAAGGTCCAGAGAACAGGGTCCATTCTAGAAGAAACATCATCATTTTCTGTAAACAAATGAATGTCCACAGGGTAGGACAGCCAAGTTCAAACTTGTCATTACAATGTTATCTGTGAGCGACCCTGAGTACAGTTCTTGGAATTATAGCATTTTGCAAAAAAGCCAGTGAGGCAGACTCAAAATGGATTCAGAGATTTTAAACCACAGAAAAGCTTTGTTTAGAATGGCTTAGGAACTCGAATGCTTGAAAATACGTGTGTGCCCAGAAAGCACATAATACGTAGCTGAGAGGACATCTCCCTGGCTTTATAGGTCTTCATGACCAATCCTGTGCTTCTTTCTTTCCAGAAGAAGAAGAAGGGCTCTCTCCATCCCTCCTAAACTCCGGAACCAACATGATGGAACAGATTTCTTCTCATCCTGCAGCAGAAAGAGACCCTGAAGTCAACACCCAGTCAGACACACAGAGGCACTTCAGGGAATTTTGCTACCAGGAAGCCAAAAGCCCTCGAGATCTTTGTAACCATCTTCACCACCTTTGCTGCCAGTGGCTGAAACCAGAAGAACGCACAAAAGCCCAGATGCTGGACTTGGTGATCCTGGAGCAGTTCCTGGCTGTCCTTCCCCCAGAGATGGAGAACTGGGTCAGGGAGTGTGGAGCGGAGACCAGTTCCCAGGCAGTGGCCCTGGCGGAGGGCTTCCTCCTGAGCCGGGCGGAAGAGAAGAGGCAGGTAGGAGGGTGCTTTAATATCACCGTTTCCAAGGGAGGGAGCGAATGATTTGCTTTCACAAAAGGATAAGGGGGGGACATGCTGCTGTTGTCATTGTGTCGTGAAATCATTTCTAACTTATAGTAACTCTAAAGGTTTTCTTGTTAGGATTCATTCAGAGTGAGTTTGTTCTTTCCTTCTTCTGAGGCTGAGAGAGTGCAACTTGCCCAAGGTCACCCAGTGGGTTTCCATTAGATGATGATGATGATGATTGATGATGATGATGATGTATCCTATATCCTGCTTTGGTTTATACTTTAAAGCAATACAATTTAAAAATCATATAAACCATGCACATTAAACTAGAATTAAACTATTGAAGAATTAAAACCGCTCAAAGATGATAAAGACATAGTAATTAAAATTACAGCAGTACAGCACCCCCAGCCTGTTGTTTAAAAACTCTCTGTGTTAAAAGCCTTTTTGAATTAAAAGGTCTTTGCCTGCTTCCAGAAGGACAACAAGTAGGGGGCCATTCCGGGTTCTCTAGGGAGGTCCTCTCTTTTGTCTCCACCAACCATGCTTGAGAGAAGGGTCTTTCTTGATTTTCTGTGGTCAAGTGGGGCTTCAAACCCTGGTCTCCCAGTGCAGTAGTCCAACATTTCAACCACCACACCAGACTGGCTCTTTCAGGGCCAAAATCCACACAGTGGCCAGCCGGTTACCCAGATGAGAAGCCCACCATTTGGACGTGAGGGCAACTGCATCCTCCATCCTCCATCTCATGCTTCCCAGCAACACAGAGGTTACTGGCTTTTGAAGATTAGGGTTGGGCAAAGGTCCGCCTGTAAGCTGTGTGCATCCCAGGGCCATTTTTATTCCCCCCTGAGGCTGTCAGTGGTTAAATAATTGCCCCCAAATGCCCCCACCAGGGCATTCTCATCATGTTTTTAGCCCCCTCTTCTAGGACACTTCAAAGGCATTTTAAAAAACAGGGAGGAAATTGGGAGTGATTTTGATAGTGAAGTGATATTGATACTGATATTGATCAGGAAGGATATTGACAAGCTAGGATATGTCCAGAGGCGGGCGGCCAAAATGGTAGAAAGCCTGGAAACCATGAAACCCTATGAGGACTGGCTTAGGAAGTTGGATATGTTAGCCCAGAAAAGAGAAGTTTAAGATGTGACATGATAGCTGTGTTGAAGGGATGTCATATAGAGGATGGAGCAAGTCTATTTTCTACTGCTGCAGAAACTAGGACATGGAACAATGGCTTCAAACTTCGGGAAAAGAGATTCCACCTAAACATCAGGAAGAACTTCCTGACAGACAGTAAGATCTGTTCAACACTGCCTGGGAGTATGGAGGAGTCTCCTTCTTTGGAGGTTTTAAATAGAGTCTGGGATGGTCATCTTTTGAGAATGCTTTGATAATGTATTCCTGTATGGGCAGGGTTTGGACTGGATGGTCCTTGGGGTCTCTTCGAACTCCATGATTCTATGGTTTTGTGACATAACAAGAAGGCCTTCTTGGTGGCTGGAATACTAAGATGTCTGGAATGCTAAGATGCCTTCTTCTTAAGCTGACCTCCTTTCTGTCCATCAGCAGGTCACCAGGGAGGAGAAGTGGGATATGTTTTGAGTATTTTTAAACTGTTTTAAAATTAGTCCTTTGTGATAAAGTTACTTTGGGGGCCAGCTATTTGAAATGCAAGTGCAACTTGCTTGATGGCTGGTTTTGAGATTTTGACTTTTTGACTTGGACTTTTGGTGACTTTTGTTGTGAGACCTAGTGTAGGAGAGAGGAGAGATATTAATTTACATACATGCTTTATTAATGCTTTTCCTTCTTTTTCTGGGATGCTCAATGCCATTTCAGGGAAAGAAGCCAAAAGAAGAGGAGAGACTGTTCCACAAGAGAGCAGCGACTTCACTGGATTCCACAGAGAAACCATCATTCAAGGAAAATGAAGACAAGGGTAGTGGAATCATCACCTGCTCAGGTAAGGATTCTTGTTTCAGTTTTTGTCTCGGTCTTTTATGTTTTCCAGATTCCTGGGCTGAAACCTGATCTGCCCTCTCTCCTCTAGTTCTGGTACGAGACATGGACGATGCTTCAAGACTTTATAGAAGTTGGTCTCTGCCTCTTCATCATTCCGATGTTTTAGAACAGGGTTGGATTTTTGCTGATTTCTTTTTTGGTCAAATTCCTTGTTCCCCCGCTCCAAGATCCCAACTGCCTATTCTGTGGGGCATCAAGGGCACTTCTGTCATGTTTTGGGGTCCTGTCACTCATATCAGACCCCGTAGAAGCCTTTTTAAAAAACCAGGATTTAAAACCCCAGGATTCCATAGGATGTTGAAAGTGGAATAATTGTGCTATAAGAGTGTAGTGCGGAAATGGCCATAGTTTTTCTTGTTTTCCCAGTATGGGAGGTATGGGCCTCCAGGGTCTCCTGGTGAGCTAATACTCCCTCATCCCACAGTTGCCTAGCCATTTTACCCATTCACTCGTCAGAACCGTAGGCCACGCTGTCTGGGAATTTCGGAAGTAAAAAGTTTTTGTGTGAGGATGTGGGATCAGGGCCTCCTCTGCTGTGGCATCCCAGCAGTGGAAAGGCTTCCTTTCCGAGGCCCGATGGACACCTAGCTTCATTCAGGCCTTTGGGGTCCAACCATTTCTCCCAATCTTTAGAGGCACGTGGTTCCGAAAGGTTACTTTGAGACCGAGATGGGAGTTGCGCAGCCTGACAGCTGCTTTTCTGGCTCCTGCTGGGATTCCCAGTATCCTGATTCTGAGCTGTAAAAGAAACGCTTAAGATCCTGGTCAGAATATGCTGGACAGAAAAGGAAAAACACGCAACACAGGGCCTGACATTTTTGATTGAAAGTGTCAGGATCAGACTCATACACAAATCCAACAAACGTGCATTACAGATTTATCGAAAGATGCAGAGCAGTGAATACAGACGTCAAAAGACAGAAGCGGCAAATATTCCCAAAGGCTCTAAGGTTAAACGGTTCAGTTTCACATGAGAGATAAGCGAGTGCATATTTTCTCTACCGCAGGTCAGGATGACCGCCAGGTCACCATAGCTACTATCTTTTCTCCTCTAGCGAATATTTTGAGAACTACTACTGAGAAATGCACACCTGCTTTCCTCCTTACTACAAAACTAACAGGAAAATAACTAACAGTTATGCATGCTCAGTCTACACACTAAACCATAATCCCCACATATGGAGGGCAATCCTGACAGAAAGGGTCAGGCCCTTCTGAGGCTACACAGCTTGGGAGTGAGGAAGAGAGGGGTTTTTTGTATTGTTTAGTTTTATTATTGGAATCATGGAATCATAGAATCATAGAGCTGGAAGAGACCCCAAGGGCCATCCAGTCCAACCCCCTGCTATGCAGGAACTCCCATCAAAGCATTCCCAACAGATGGCCATCCAGCTTCTGCTTAAAAACCTCCAAAGAAGGAGACTCCACCACACTCCGAGGCAGCAGATTCCACTGCTGGACGGCTCTCACCATCAGGAAGTTCTTCTTGAGGTTCAGGTGGAATCTCCTTTCCTGCAGCTTGAATCCATTGCTCCTTGTCCTAGTCTCTGAAGCAGTAGAGAACAAGTGCCCTCCCTCCTCAACATGGCATCCCTTCAAATATTTAAAAATGGCTATCATGCCCTTCTTAACCTTCTCTTCTGCAGACTAAACATACTCAGCTCTTTAAGGCATTCTTCATGGGGCTTCATGGCTTCCAGACCTTTCACCATTTTGGTCGCCCTCCTCTGGACACATTCCAGCTTGTCACGTCCTATTCATTTGTTCCATTTGCATTTGTGTGGGTACATACACACAGACACACAGGGAAGAAGAGGACCTACTGTTTCTGGTTGCTTTAACCTGTAAAGTGCCATATGTATAGATTGTTGTTGTGTGCCTTCAAGTCATTTTGGACTTACAGGAATCCTAAATTGAACCCACCACAGGTTTTCTGGGGTTGAGAATATGTGACATGCCCAAGATCACCCAGTAGATTTCCATAGTGGAGTGGTGAACTGAACTCTTGTCTCCAGGGTGTAGATGTATGCTCAGACCACTACTCCATGCTGTCTCCTGTACATAGCTGTACATAAATGGTGCTCATGTACATAGATGGTGCTACATAATATATAATTTATATGCAAACATCTAAGGAATTTTACTGTGCACTCTTATCTTTCTGCATGTATAGCTGAGCTAAGGCATCGTGTTTGCTGCTTCATGAACTGGTCGAAAACAGGTCAGGCCAGGCTTGCAGTCATTTCGCACAGCCTTGTCACCCACGTTTTGGGATAACATCCCCATATGAACCCATCTTGCTGACAATACAGAGAGAGCCTTCTCAGCCACTGCAGCTTTTTTAAAAGAGGAATTATGTGCTCTCTAAAACTGGCCCTGGTCAGAATCCCGGCTGCTTCATTTTGAACCTGCTGAAGCTTCAGAACGCTTTCCAAGGGCAGCCCCAACACAGAGGGCATTACAGCAGTCCAAGTGAGATGTAATCAAGGCCTGAGTCACCATAGCCAGATCCAACATCTCAAGGAACAGGTGCACCTGGTGCCCAAGTTTTAACTGTGTAAATTCAGTTTGGGGAGAGGGGCAACCCCATCCAGCACAGGTGGACTCCCTATTCCCTGATCTACCTTTGAATTGACCAGGAGCATCTCGGTCTTGTCTTACCTTATGAACACAGGTAAGCAATTTTATGCTATATCAGTTGTCCCTCTTGTCTTAGGCTGTCTCTCTGGACTATTAACATGCACTGTCTACCTACCTGCTGAGAGGTTTTAATAAAATTTCCATGCCTTCTACAGTTTGCCTGGTTCTGGTTCCACAGTTTCTCTCATGCAGTTCCTTGCTGAGAAAAATTTAGATGATTTCTGGCTTCTCCTTCTCACCAGTGGTGGGTGGCAGCATTTTTTGTATGTGTCCGTTCTGGGTTTTAGGCTAAACTATAAGAAGCTTTCTGAGCTGCTGAATCTGTTTTGGGGAAAAGGTTCAGTCCCTTTAAATTCATACTAACGCCCTGAGCACATTCACTGGAGTTGCCAGCGCCAACTGCTTTGTACTAACAGGGTCAACTACTGTGATAATGGGGCTTCCCATTATCTTGGCTTACCAAAGGGAGATACTTCCCTCTTCAGGTAAACCAAGGGTTAATGAGGTGTTGGGATTACATCAAGGGTCACAGGGTGAGAGTTGACCAACCAAAAGGAAAGGGTCAGCATCACAGGTCACAAGGTGAGAATTGACCAACCAAAAGGAAAAGAGGTGGGCACCTTGGAGATGTGTCCAGATCCTTCCAAGGAGGAAAATATAAAACTTCTGGGAGGCCATGTGGCCAGAGAGAGAGAGAGAGAGAGAGAGGAGAGGAGAGGAGAGGAGAGGAGAGCTGGGCCAGTCGAGCTGGCAGGCATGCCGTGTCTCCTGAAACCCCCCCTCTCTTCTCCTTTCGACCATCTACGCCAGTGGTTCTCAACCTGTGGGTCCCCAGATGTTTGTGGACTTCAGCTCCCAGAAGCCCCAGCCACTATGGTCAATGCTCAGGGCTTCTGGGAGCTGAAGTCCAAAAACATCTGGGGACCCACAGGTTGAGAACCACTGATCTACGCCTATAACCTAATTGTGAGTAACTAGAATAAGTAGTTAGTCGCGTTAGGGATGTTGTTATTTTGGGAATTGGCTGATCTTAAGAATGTATCTGTGCTTGTATATCTGTTTTTGTAACTTCTTGTAACTAAGCGTACCTGGGAGGGGGAGCCTCTCAAGTGTGATATGGTTTTGTTTATTTGCATGCCTTGATTAAACACTTTCTGAAAACCTCCGTTTCTCTCCATTTCCACGCCAGGTTTGGCACACGCTACATAGGACCTCTCACTCAGGGGAGGGGGAGGTGGAAGATCCTTACGCTTAGAGATTGGGCAGGGTCCCTCCTGTCCTGTTCAATTAATTCATAATTCAGGGGGGTGGTGGCAGCGAGAAATTAAATACACACTGGAGAAGTTTCCAGTCTGGCAAGGTGGGAGTCCACTTGAAGAGACTGGGAATAAAATACCAGTGTCACACGGTGGCAGCGGTTTTCGAACGGAGAGTGGGGTTTTTAAGGTGCAGAGATGAGGCTTGGGCTTCACTTCCCCTGCGTCTGTGGTGAGGAATTAAGCTCAGGAAAAGGGGGGGGTGGATGTGTGAGCGAGGGAGCCCTTCTTAGTTTAAAAAGGAACGTTTTTTTTCTCTCCTTTTCGTCCTCTCTGAGGCTTGGAAAGGGAGGGGGAGTTGGAGGCAGGGGGGCGGAGTCACTTCCTCATTGAGAGCCACTCTTGCGAACCGATGAGCTCTGGATTTTTTGTTTCTTTCCTTTTCTTTTCTCCCCTTCAGCCCTTGAGGGGAGGCTTGCAATCTTCAGAACACCGGCTCTCTGAAAAGGGGAGGGGTGGGCGGAAAGGCATTGTTCTGTGAACAGGCAGGAGGAATTTTCTGTGAAGGGCTACCGTTCTAGTTTCACAGAGCCTCTGTTTTGGGAAAGAGTGATTTTCTGTTTTTTTTTTTTAAAAAAAAGCTTGCAGTGAAGAGCTGCTGGCTGTGTCATTCAAAGCTTCTGTTGGGGAAAGAAGTTTTTCTTTGGATTTTCAAAGCTGCTAAACTCAGTGGGTCTGAGTCAGAGCAGGCATTTTTTTAAGTCCCCTGCCAGCGGTGGAGCTGAAAAAAATCTCCATACCAATTGCTTTCGGCTGAGTACTTAACTCAGGCAGAGTTGGCTTTTGTTTCCCTCAGGAGGGGCGGGGCGAAGAGCAGGGAAAGGAGAGAAGGCTTTGGGATTTTTTCCACTTTCTTGGCTTTTAAGAATTCTTCCTCTTTTCTGTGGCTTTTGGGGTTTCTAGCACTATATATATTCTTTGATCAGCCAATCAGACCTTTTCTGTGTTGTAGTTTTCGGTGCACAGAGGTAGTCAGAGAGTTTTATGAACTTAAGATCTGGAAAAATCCTGGAATACACTATGGATCCTAGTGATACCAAGGCCACACAGCAGGATGCTACAGAAGATAGCTCAGCTGCTGGTGGTAGTCAGCTAGCTCAGCAAGGGGCTTCAGCACACGCAACCCCTATGCTAGAACATGCTAACTCTCCTGCTGCTTTCTGGGATGCGATAAAGCTCTTCCATGATAAGTTCACACCAGAACAAGTTGAAAGACTCCTTAACAAGACAGTGGACATGATGCACCTGAACTTTACACAGGCTTCCACTGCAAACTCCTTTGTGTTACAGCAAGAGCCTAGAACGCTAGAAGAGGCTGCCAGGGCAGCAGATCGGTTTGTTGCCTCCAGAGGTGAGCAGGTAGTCCAGCCTACTGTTGCAGGGCTGAAGCCTCAGCTGGACAGCTCTACCACAAAGTCACAGCCCCGCTGCAGCCAACGGTCAGCCAGAGAAAAAGGCTAGCCCAAAATGCTTTCTCTGTGGGGAGCTGGGACATATTAAGGCCAACTGTAAGCAGAAGCCTAAGTTAGCCCAGTTGGTGGCTGCGTCAACCTCCAGAGACACGGCTTTGATTTTGTTGAACCTGATCCTGACATGATTCCTTTTCAGAGGCAACACTGTGGGTGAGCAGAAAGTTTTACAGAGACACTGGAGCCCAAGTGTCTGCTGTTCATCACTCATATCTGGATCCTGGTCTTGTTGATGATAACATCAAGATCACCATCAGAGCCTTTAGAGCTCCCCCGGTCAACGTCAACAGCACGTGTTCCTGTTCAGTCAAAGGCTGGAAAGGAGTTGGACTTTTGCTGTTTATGATGACTACGAATGTCCTGTTTGTTGGGTGATGATCTCATCTTCCATGCTAGTCAGGCCCTGAAAGACCAGACAGCATGCAAAGATGGCAAGCAGCCTGAGCAGAGGTCAGTCTTCACTGAAACTTGAGGACCAGCCTGAACTTAGACTGCAGTCATTGTCTCCTGCTACACCAGAAGGAGCCTGCTAAAGAGGGCGGGGGGCGATTTCTCCCACATTTATCAGCCAAAAGTCGCCACCTTGCTGATACCTCGATGTGGAGCAGCTGCGGGCCCAAGTCAGGAAGGCTCTCATGCCCAAGGCTAGTCAGCCGGTCTAACTGGTCCCTGTTCAGCAGTTGGCGATTGGTCACTCCTGACTCAGCGCTGCCCAGGGGGGGGGAAAGGGTCTCCGGGGGCACCGAGCAGAGTCAGGTGCTGGACAATTTGCCTGAGATGCAAGAAGCTGGTGCAGAGGAGGAGGATCCAACAATGCTGACTCCAAAGCCAGCAAAGGATTCAACAGCAGTGGAAACTCCAGAGAACACTCCAGCCAAGGGAGCAGAACCTGGAGAAGCTGCAACGCAACGAGAATCTGAGGCAAGTCTGCCACTCCAGGTGGAACAGCTGGTTCCTGTTCAGCGACAGCTTTCCCCAGGAAACCAGGAACAGACCAGAGCCTTCAAGTTGCCTGGACCAGAGCGAAGGAAGAGGTGAAGTCTCCTCCAGCGGTGAAGGGGCCCGGATTTGTAATCGTTGAGGGCCTATTATATCGTGAGTCTGGCCCGAAAAAGGGTAACAAGGGGGGCGTACACACTCAGAGACAGTTGCTGGTGCCTTTTTAAGTATGAGCCAAACTCTTGAGTCTGGCTCATGATCATCCTAGTGGACATGCTGGGGTGAACCAAACCAAGGACCGATTGGGAAAATCCTTCTACTGGGAGGGGATGGGCAAGGATGTTACTGACTATGTCCGATCCTGTGAAGTTTGCCAGAGAGTAGGGAAATCCCAGGATCAAGCCAAGACCCCTGTCCAACCACTTCCTATCACTGATGTTCCATTCCAGAGAGTGGCTGTGGACATCATGGGACCTTTCCCTAGGAAGACTGCTAGGGGAAAGTGATATGTGCTCACCTTTGTGGACTTCTTCACTCATTGGCCAGAAGCCATTCCACTGGGTAGGATCTAGGGTAGGCAGTAGCCCAAGCTTTGACAGACATCTTTGCTAGACTAGGTTGGCCTGCAGAGATTTTAACGGATGCAGCTTCCAATTTCAACTCCAAAGTCATGCAGCGCCTATTAGAGGCACATGGAGTACGCCATCTGACATCAGTACCTTACCATCACCAAACTAATGGGTGGTGGAACGTTTTAATGCAACTCTGGGAGCCATGATCCGTAAGTTTGTGAATGAACATTCCAAGACTGGGACTTGGCGCTACAGCAGTTCTTGTTTGCTTACAGATCTGTTCCACACCCAAGCCTGGGTTATTCACCCTTTGAGCTGGTTTATGGCCATGATGTGGAAAAGGGGCCCCTTTCAGCTGGTTCAAAGTCAGTGGGAGGGAGCTATCCCTTCTTCAAAGACTAATGTAGTTGATTTGTGACTAACTTGCAGAATACTCCCCAGGGAAGCATGGGCAGATGCTATGAGAATTAAAAAGGGGACAAGAGAAGCAGAAGACCTGGTATGATCAGTATGCCAGAACGTTGCTGGAGACCAAGTGATGGTTCTGAAGGTTCTCCAGTCTAAAAAGATGGAAACTTTGGGGAAAGGGCCTGCCACAGTGCAAAAAGCATTGGGACAGTGAACTATCTCATACAGTTTCCAATGCAGGGTTAAGCCAAAAGTGTATCATGTGAATTCACTAAACCCTTCTACAGAGGCCCAGTCACCTTTTCCCCACTTTCAGTCCAGGAAGATGAGGAGGAGGAAGAGTGGCCTCAAGGGGGCTTTCTATGATCAGGAGGTGACCTGGAAGATGTGAAACCCTCCCCAACTCAATGCGAACCAATGCAAACAGTTCTTTCACTTGATGGGTAAGTTCACCACCCTGTTTCACCTCCAGGTCGCACCACAGATCCTCAACATGTGGTAGCCGCAGATGACAGCAGGCCATCAGCAGAACAGCCACGACGGGTGTCACCAAAAAGGGAAAAAGGCGAAGAGAGGGAGGTGAAAGAGTTTGGACATAGGGATCATTCGCCCATCACGCAGTCCATGGGCATCCCCAGTTGTCCTAGTGCCCAACAAGGGGGGCGGACATTCATTTTTGTGTGGATTAGAAAACTGAACTGAGTACAGCCCAACATTATCCAATGCCCAGAGTAGATGAACTGTTGGGGAAATTGGGGCATGCTAAGTACCTATCCAGCCTCAATTTTCTAAAGGGTTTGGCAAATCGCCCTAGCAGAAGAGTCTAAGCATCGAACAGCATTCATCACTCACATGGGCCTGTTTGAGTTCAATGTCCTTCCCTTTGGGCTACGGAACGCACCTGCAACTTTCCAGAGGCTGGTGGACTGTTTGCTAAGAGGGTGCGGGGACTTTGCTGTTGCTTATTTAGATGACATTGCAGTCTTCTCAGACTCCTGGGAAGACCACTTGAAACACTTGGAGATTGTCTTCCAACGCATTAGTGATGCTGGACTGACAGTCAAAGCAAAGAAGTGCCAGTTTGCACTGGACAGAGTGACCTACCTTGACCATGAAGTGGGACAGGGGACTATCACTCCACTACAAGTCAAAGTGGAATAGCTGGCCAATTCCTCATTCCAGGAAGCAGGTGCAGTCCTTCCTTGGCCTGGCTGGGTACTACCAGAGATTCGTGCCCAACTATAGCCAAATGGCAGCACCTCTAACAGACCTGACAGGTTCCAAGAAGCCTAAAGTAGTGAAATGGACAGCAGAGTGTCAAGAAGCCTTTGCAGCCTTGAAACAAGTCTTGATGGCAGATCCTGTGCTCCGGGCACCAGACTTTGACAAGCCGTTTGTAGTGGCTACAGATGCTTCTGACAGAGGCATTGGAGCAGTATTACTACAGGAGGGTCCGGATGGCACCTTGCATCCCATCTTGTTCCTCAGCAAGAAGGTTTCTGCAAGGGAGACCAATTGGTCCATACCAGAGAAGGAATGCTATGCTATTGTATATGCTCTAGAGAAGCTGAGACCATACGTCTGGGGACGTCGCTTCACCCTCCAGACTGATCATGCCGCCCTCTGATGGCTACATACAGTCCGGGGAACTAACAAAAAGTTACTACGATGGAGCCTGTCCCTACAAGACTTTGACTTCGACATTCAGCACATGGCTGGAAGTTCTAATGTGGTTGCAGATTCCTTGTCACGCAGAGGACTGGAGGGAGGTTAAGAGGGCTGAATTTTACATGT
This sequence comes from Iguana delicatissima, assembly GCA_948472985.1. Taxonomy (NCBI): domain Eukaryota; kingdom Metazoa; phylum Chordata; class Lepidosauria; order Squamata; family Iguanidae; genus Iguana; species Iguana delicatissima. The sequence continues at coordinate 148,892 of CAOKZL010003448.1, read as the reverse complement.
CCGCATTGAGAATATGGCTAACCTGTACTGTTGTGTGTGTTTGCATTTATTCTTTGACTTTTCCTTTCTTAGGTCCCAGGATGAAATCCCAGCCGGTGTGGTTCCAGCCTTCAGCTGTTCCCAGACCATCTGAGATTTGGGGGGCGTGTGATAATGGGGCTTCCCATTATCTTGGCTTATCAAAGGGAGATATTTCCCTCTTCAGGTAAAGCAAGGGTTAATGAGGTGTTGGGATTACATCAAGGGTCACAGGGTGAGAGTTGACCAACCAAAAGGAAAGGGTCAGCATCACAGGTCACAAGGTGAGAATTGACCAACCGAAAGGAAAAGAGGTGGGCACCTTGGAAATACTTCCAGATCCTTCCAAGGAGGAAAATATAAAACTTCTGGGAGGCCATGTGGCCAGAGAGAGAGGGAGAGAGAGAGAGGAGAGGAGAGTTGGGCCAGTCGAGCTGGCAGGCATGCCGTGTCTCCTGGAACCCCCCCTCTCTTCTCCTTTAGACCATCTACACCTATAACCTAATTGTGAGTAACTAGAATAAGTAGTTAGTCGCGTTAGGGATGTTGTTATTTTGGGAATTGGCTGATCTTAAGAATGTATCTGTGCTTGTATATCTGTTTTTGTAACTTCTTGTAACTAAGCGTACCTGGGAGGGGGAGCCTCTCAAGTGTGATATTGTTTTGTTTATTTGCATGCCTTGATTAAACACTTTCTGAAAACCTCCGTTTCTCTCCATTTCCACGCCAGGTTTGGCACACGCTACATAGGACCTCTCACTCAGAGGAGGGGGAGGTGGAAGATCCTTACGCTTAGAGATTGGGCAGGGTCCCTCCTGTCCTGTTCAGTTAATTCATAATTCAGGGGGGGGGTGGCAGCGAGAAATTAAATACACACTGGAGAAGTTTCCAGTCTGGCAAGGTGGGAGTCCACTTGAAGAGACTGGGAATAAAATACCAGTTTCACAACTACGTTCTCTTTGTCCTCTGATCTTCCTCGTAGGTGGAGAAATGACCCCGACGATTTGCACCAGCCCCCCCCCCTTCATGATGGAGTGGAATCATTTACTGCGTGGTTGTCAGATCAGGTAGGAAACCGCTGATTGAATTGAAGGTCAGGGGATCCACTCGAAGCCTCTGGGCCCCTGGGCCTATATGGATCTGTCCCCTTACTTTCAATAAGGCCAGCTTTGGATCTTGAGGATGTACCTCTAGACATCTCTCCTCTTCGGTCTTTTTGTATTGTTGTACAATCTGTGTGAGGAACATCAGGGGAGTCGGGCTGAATCAGACACAAGGTTTCCCATTGATTTTGTTGGTATTTTATAGACATTCATTGTTTTCTAGATTTGGTGCCTAAGTGCTTCTGGATCCTGCCTTTTGGTGAGCATAGGAACAGAAAAACACAGAATCACAGAGTTGGAAGAGACTAAAAGGGCCATCCTGCAGAAATACACAGTCAAAGCACTCCTGACATGTGGTCATCCTGCTTTAGTTTAAAAACCTCCGAGGTGGGAGACTCCACCAGACTCTGAGGCAGCACTTTCTACTGCTCTTACAGCTGTGTTGCATCAGGCCGAAGGTCTGTCTTGCCTACCGTCTAGTTCCCCCCATGACCAAACAGTTGCTCACGGGAAGACAATCAGCAGAATACGATCCCAGCCACTTATAGACAGACAGGCATACTCCTCTGATACTGGATATGTAACTGTCCTGCCTCCATCAGACTAAGGGCTGTAATACCTTGTAGCTTTTGCTGCTCTGTACTGAATGAATTTATTCAATCCCCTTTTAAAGCCACCTAGTTGATGGCCATGGCTACATCCTGTGGCAGTGAGTTCCACAGTTGCGCTAGGTGAAGAAGAACTTACTTTTATCTTTCTACAATAAATATTTTTCCTTTTAATTCCTCCTCTTCCCCTTCCTCCCTGTCATCCCCCTCCTTCTCTCCTCTTTTCAGGATCCAGTGTCCTTTGAGGAGGTGGCTCTGTACTTCACCGAGGAGGAATGGGATCTGCTGGATCCTGACTGGAAGGCTTTGCAACAGAGAAGTGATGGGGGAAAATTCAGAAAATCTGATGTCTCTGGGTAAGGCTCTCTTCCTGTCTCTCTTTTGACTGACAGCTCTTGTTGTTGTTATTTGCTATCCTGTTGGCTTCGACTTACACGATGAGCCTATGAATTTGAGACCCTCAGGTCACCCAGATATTGACATCCATGCTCACGTATTGCACGTTCAGCAGTTTGGCATCCTTCATTTATATTTTTGTAAAGAATATTTGTTTATTAGTTTTACAACAAACAGTCAAATTGACAGAGTCACAGTCACAATCACAGAATCATAGAGCTGAGAAAGACCCCAAGGGCCATCGAGTCCAACCCCCTGCCATTTAGGAAAACACCATCAAAGCATTCCGAATGTAGTGATGGGGCACTGCTATTCCACTACCCTTTCCGAGGAGAAGAGAAGCAGTTTTCAAGTGGAATAACCTGAAAGGAGGGATGAGCACCTGAATTGTGAGGGAAATATGTACACAACACCAAGCTTGATAGGACAGGTCAACAGATGAATTATATTGGCCCATCTTGGTGGGTACTTACGGGTAACTGCCCCCAAATGGTACAGTTGCTCCCCCACCACCACACACACACACTTTGGGGAATCAAAATGGCCTTGGTGCTGAATGTGTCCCATTGGTCACACTTTCCCCAACCCTGCCCGTCATAGTTTATGTTGAAGGGCATTCTGTTGGGCGTCTTTCATTTGCAGATGATAAAGATCCAATCTGGGGATTGATTGATAGATTTGATTTATATCCTGCCAATTTCCTGATATGGGTCCCGCTGCATGTGTACAAAACTTCCTAATGTAGTCTGTAGGCTACATCACACTGGCACCAGTGGATGCTCGCACGCAGAGGCTGTTTAGTAGTTGACTGGAGTTTGCTTTTTGCAGTCTGTATTCTGTACTCCACTTTGTTATTCAAAGAACTTCCGGTGCCAGTTTAGAATCCCGTTTTGTGTCATCTAGTCTCTCTCTCTCTCTTTTTCTTCCAATGTAGGTGATTGGAGAAACAATGAGAAAATTGAAAATGAAAGGAACAATACAAGTCCTGAACAGAGGAGCAAAAAGAAATCTTTTGCTTCAGAAGGGACTGACTTCCATAATCTCACAATGCTAGAAGAATATCACACTGGAATCAAATGAAACATGTTCCTGCAGCATCCAACACCTAGCATATCAAGCCTTAGCGCACACCAAACAACGCATATAGAGGAGAAGCTGTATAAATGCTTAAAGTGTGGAATGTGCTTCCGGTCCAGGACTCAGCTCACATTGTGTGAAAGAATCCACACGGAAGACAACCTGTATAAATGCTTGGAATATGGTAAGCCTTTCACCTGCCGGTCAACACTCCGTGTACATCAGAGAACCCACACAGGAGAGAAACCGTATCAGTGTCTGGAATGTGGAAAGAGATTCACTCATGGATCAGCATTTACAATACATAAGAGGATCCACACGGGAGAAACCATATGCATGCCCAGAGTGTGGAAAGTGCTTCAGTGATGGCGCAAACCCTTGGCAGCATTGCAGACTCCACAGGGGAGAGAAACCATATTCCTGCTCAGACTGTGGGAAGGGCTTCACACACAGATCAGAGCTATGTTCCCATCAAAGGATTCATACTGGAGAGAAACCATTTCAGTGCCTGGAATTTGGGAAGAGTTTTGGTGACAGTTCATCCCTTACCAAACATAATAGAAACCACACAGGGGAGAAACCATATATATGCTCTGAGTGTGGAAAGAGCTTCAGCTATAGTTCCGTGCTTCGTGTACATCAAAGAGTTCACACAGAAGAAAAGCCTTATGGATGCTCAGAGTGTGGTACAAGTTTCAAGTGGAAGGCTCAACTCAACTCACACAAAAGGATCCACACAGAAGTGAACCCGTATAAATGCTTGGATTGTGGGAAGCCCTTCACCTGCAGTTTAACACTCCGTGTACATCAAAGATTCCACACAGGAGAGAAACCGTATCAGTGTCTGGAATGTGGAAAGAAATTCATTCATGGATCAGGACTTAGAAAACATAAGAGGACCCACACAGGGGAGAAACCATATCAATGTCTGGAATGTGGAAAGAGATTCACTCATGTCTGGTGTATGGTGTCTAGATCGAGGGAGGTATTGGTACCACTTTATTCTGCTTTGGTTAGACCTCATCTGGAATACTGTGTCCAGTTCTGGGCACCCCAATTCAAGAAGGATATGGATAAGCTGGAGCAGGTCCAGAGGAGGGCAACCAAAATAGTGAGAAGCCTGGAAGCCATGCCCTATGAGGACAGACTTAGAGAACTGGGTATGTTTAGTCTGCAGAAGAGAAGGTTGAGAGGGGACATGATAGCCATGTTTAAATATTTGAAGGGATGTCATGTCGAGGAGGGAGTGGGCTTGTTTTCTCCTGCTCTTGAGACCAGGACAAGGAGCAATGGATGCAAGCTGCAGGAGGGGAGATTCCGCCTGAACCTCAGGAGGAATTTCCTGACGGTCAGGGCTGTCCGGCAGTGGAATGTGCTGCCACGGAGTGTGGTGGAGTCTCCTTCTTTGGAGGTTTTTAAGCGGAGGCTGGATGACCACTTGTCGGGAGTGCTTTGAGGGTTTTCCTGCATGGCGGGGGGTTGGGCTGGATGGCCCTTGTGGTCTCTTCCAACTCTACATTTCTATGATTCTATGATCATGGATCAGCATTTAGAATACGTTAGAGGACCCATACAGGGGAGAAACCATATACATGCCCAGAGTGTGGAAGGTGCTTCAGTGATCACAGAAACCTTAGGCGGCATTGCAAAGTTCACATGGAAAAGAAACCATATTCCTGCTTTGAGTGTGGAAAGGGTTTCACACGGAGCTCACAGCTACACATCCATCAAAGGATTCACACCGGAGAAAAGCCATACAAATGCTCAGAGTGCGATACAAGTTTCAGATGCAAGGCTCAACTCAATATACACAAAAGAATTCACACAGATGAGAAACTGTATCAGTGTCTGGAATGTGGAAAGAGATTCAGTCATAGATCAACTTTTGCAATGCATAAGAGGACCCACACAGGAGAGAAACCATATACATGCCCGGAGTGTGGAAAGTGCTTCAGTGATGGCACAAACCTTCAGTGGCATCGCAGACTCCACAAGGGAGAGAAGCCATATTCCTGAATGCTCAGAGTGCAACACAAGTTTCAGGCGGAAGGCTCAACTCAACTTACACAAAAGAATCCAGACAGAAGAGAACCCACAGAAATGCTCTGAGCTTCACTTACAGCAGAAGCCTTACAAGGCATCGCAGAATTCACACAGAGAAGAAAACATAGGGCTGTTCTGAGTGTAGAAAGAGATTCAGAAGCAGTTCAGGTCTTTGCTTGCACCAAATAACTCACAGTGGGGAGAAGCCATATGAATGCTCTGAGTGTGGTAAGCGATGCAGTCACACCATCAGCCTTACTTCTCACCAAAGAATTCACATGGGAGAAACCATAAACATGCTCCAAGTGTGGAAATGGTTCCCGGTGCAATTTTCAAATTTCCTTGCCTAAGAAATCATACTGGGGTGAAGCCATATAAATGTTCACTGCCTAAAGACCTTCTGCCAGGAGCAAGTCTGATGAACAATTAAAGAATTCCCACAGGGAAGAAACATATATGTGCTGACGTTAAAAACTTCAACCTGAGGTTTACCCAAATAAAAATTTAGATCAGTGTTGATTGTGTTTTCAGACCTTTCAGAAATGCAGCCAGGTCTTACTTTCACTTCAGTTATGAAGCAGCTGAAGTTGCATTTCTTCAGCATGACCTCTTCAGCTATTGCAATATTTATTGATTATTGTGTTGAAAGTTTTGTTTACCAATTTTACCATTTTATTGCGTAATGTGCATTTAACAATGTTGAGTTGCCTTTTTTTTTTAAGTGGAGAGGGAGGATGAGATGTATTCAGATGAATACATTCACAGCATCTTGTGAATAAACTCATCCAGGCAACTCATGAAGAACTCCTGAAGAAACTCATCCATTCAAGGATATCCTGTATGTCCTTTATTTCTTAATCTTCTATGCGTTCCGTGACCCATCCAGTGAAGCGTGTGCATATTAATTGGCCAGTTTGTACGGTTGCCAACTCAAGTAAATGTGAGATAAAAAGAGATCATGGAATAGATCATTGAAATAGATTATTGAATTTAGAAATAAATTATTGAATTTAGAAACCTGTCCCCTCTGGCCATCTTCTAGCACTGCCAGGGGTCAGCCTAACAATAGGCTTTTTTTAAGTAGAAAGGGAGGATAAGATGTATTCAGGTGAATAAATTCACATCATCTTTCGCTGTTTAGTGTGCTGGCGAGAGTTAATGGATGTACTGTAGTACAGTGGCGGTGGGGAGAGTGCAGTTATGGACTGCATGCAGTTCCCAGGGACTATTTTGTGACCTCTGAAGCCCCCTGATAGTTTCCCAGAACCCTACCTGACATAAAATAATAAAAAATGGCCCAGTTTCTGGACAGTGTTCACTCCAAAACCCACGCTATTAGCAGCCCCCAAATCATTAAGGAACTCATCAGTGCAAGGATATCTGCTGTATCCTCTAGTTATCCATCATCTGTGCCTTCATTGCCCCATCCAGGGAAGCATGCGCATAATAATTGACCAGTGCTTGGGTTGCCAACTCAGAGAAAGGTGAGGTAAGAAAAGACAATTGAATTTAGAAACCTGCCCCCCTGGCCATTTTCTAGCACTGCCAGGGGTCAGACCCTCAGATTTCTTGGCCAACACCTGAAACCTGCGGAGAGTATATGGGAGTCTGATTATAATATCGTTCAACATGTTAACAATATGCATCTACTACACTTTCTCAGAGAATTTCATTCAAAAAAAAATATGTTCTGTATTTCCTGATCTGAGGCCTGTTGGAAGAGTCTCCCCTATGTAAGTATGGCTTTTCCTTTCTATATAAGTATGGCTTAGGGGCTGACTTGCTTTTATAAATATTCTGCAACACTTCATGGTTTAACATTTTAAACTGCTTTGACTAGTTATAAATTGCATTCTTCTAACCTGTTCAGCTGATGAATGTGTTCTTTGACCTCCAGAAAAGTTAGAACTCTTTCATTGGACCACAGTTTGGCACTGAAATTTGGCAAGTTATATAGTGCCAAAGAATACTATACAGAACCTCAAAAAAATTTTTTCCCAATGTAACTCTTTGAGAAATTGAATTTGAAAGAAAGTCAATGTTCTCTGCCAAAGAATAGGATCAGGTGGCCTTACGCTGGACATCTGGGTCTCAGGAGAAATTACTTTTCTGCAGCTAATGGCAGCTGAAATTTTATTGCCTGGTTGTTGTTGTTTTAATCACTCTTTGTATGCAGTTCTTACCAGGATAACAAGAAGAGTGGCTTCTGCATACATTGAAATCCCTTCAGTCCTTCTGAACGGACAACATCTCAGAGAGAATGTAGTCGGTCTTCGTCACCATTTTTCTCCTATATGATTTTTAACCTCATAGAATCATAGAATCATAGAGTTGGAAGAGACCCCAGGGCCCATCGAGTCCAACCCCCTGCTATGCAGGAACACCCAGCAAAGCACCCCCAACAGATGGCCATCCAGCCTCTGCTTAAAAACCTCCGAAAGAGGAGGCTCCACCACACGTCCAGACAGCCTATTCCACTGCCAGACAGTTCTGACCATCAGGAAGTTCTTCCTGAGGTTCAGGTGGACTCTCCTTTCCTGCAGCTTGAATCCATTGCTCCTTGTCCTAGTCTCTGGAGCGGTAGAGAATAAGCCTGCTCCCTCCTCAACATGACATCCCTTAAAATACTTAAACATGGCTATCATGTCCCCTCTTAAGCTTCTCTTCTGCAGACTAAACATACACAGCTCCCTAAGGCGTTCTTCATAGGGCATGGCTTCCAGACCCTTCACCATTTTGGTCTCCCTCATCTGGACATATTCCAGCTTGTGAACATCCTGCTTCAAAAAAGGTGCCCAGAACTGGACACAGTATTCCAAAGGAGGTCTAACCAAAGCAGAGAAGAGTGGTACCATTACCTCCCTTGATCTAGATACGATACTCCTATTGATGCAACCAAGAATTGCGTTGGCTTTCTTGGCTGCTGCGTCTCACTGCTGACTCATGTTCAGCTTGTGATCTACCAAGACTCCTAGATCCTTTTCACACGTACTGCTATCCAGACACATGTCCCCCATCCTATACTTGTGACTTTCATTTTTTCTGACCAAGTGCAGGACTCTACATTTCTCTCTGTTGAAATATCTTTGATTGATGAGGAAGCCAAGGGAACTTAGACAGCTTGCAATTATTTTATGCTTTGGGGTTAGCTGAACATGAATCAATATTGTAATGTGGCAGATAAAAAAGCAAACCTGATTCTGGGCTACATCAATAGGAGTATACGTAGTGGCTAGGTCAAGAGAAGTAACACTACTATTCCATTCTGCTTTGGTCAGACCCCACCTGGAATACCATGGCCAGTTCTGGGCACCCCAGTTGAGAAGCTGATGTTAGGGCTACTCTCAAACCCTCAGAAACACATGGGGCTAGATCTAAAATAATAGGTCCACAAAGAGTACCCCAAGTAGCTTACATGCTTGTGAGTGAGCTCTGAATCAGGCTGGAAATGTCACTAATATTGGCAGAGCTTAGGAGGAAAAATATCTCTTGGGAAATCACAGCTCCCCAAGCGAGCAGAAGGAAAATAATTTTGCCTGTTGAGAAATAATGGGATAGTAAGAAGAAAATTGTTGGTTTTTCTTTAGAGAAGTTTAAAAAAACTGATCGTTGAAAGGAAGAATGGAAGTCATCTTTTTCTTTAATCTTACTCATTTATGCTTTATCTTTTAATACCTTCTTTTTCTCTCCCTGTTATTTTTTTTGGCATTTCTGGAATTTTAGTGTATTCAAAAACTTTAGGTTAAAAAAACTTCCCCAAACGACTTTTTTTTTTTAAACTTCAGCTCCTACAATCCCTTATTAAGCTCTGCTTTGCTTTCCAATTCCCCTGTGGAAGAGGATTAGAAGGAGAACACTTCTGTTTCTCGGGGCTGGGAGGGCAAGCCAACTCAGCTTTTTCTGCACTGATGTCTGCTTCTCACCACCATCTTCTTCTCCCCTACTGCTCCAGAAATCCCCCTTCTCTTCCTTTAACCCATCAACAGTCTCTTAGTCCACAAGATGGAACTGTGTACTGCTGCTCCCCTGCTGCGCTGGGCCAGGAAGGACTTTGGTGGAGACGAAGGGCAGTAGCGGGTGGGAGGGCTGCTGTGCCACCACCGCTCCCCCTGCACTGGGCCAGATAGGACCCCAGTGGCAGTGGGGGGGGCGTGGTGGACCAGGCCTGGGCAAGAGGGTAGGGGGGACTTCCACTTTTTTATGCCCCCTGGCACTGGTGCCCAGGGCATGCACCCCAGTTGTCCCATCCGAGATATACTTCTGCTTGTCAGTGGAAAGCAGTGCGTGTCTGTGTGGGTACTTTCATCCCACTTGACATTACAGTACCTTGTTCTGCTGCAAGATCTGTGAGGCTTTATAGTCCCAGGAGCCCTTGCCAGGGGAAATATTGGCCAGGGATCCTGTTCCTTTCACAGCTGGGCAGCAGAGAGAAATTGAGAAGACGTTCCTTCTAAAAGAAGGAGCAAACTTTTTCTCTCATCATTTGAATCCATGGCTTTCTTAGGGAGTCTTCTGACCTTCCCTCTTCCAGGCAACCAGAAATGTTCAGGAGCCCCAGCCTGTCTTTCAACTGGCTACTATCTGTGACACAACATGGAAAGAGAGGCCAAGATCCTTTTGAATACCCAAGGGATCCAGAAGCTGCCCTGGAGTTGCAAGGCAGGATCACATGTGGGCACGCAGGGATCATGAGTGGGAAAAGCTGGCCCTGGGACTAGTGGACAAGAGATGAAATTGTCAAACGCAGCAAGGCTCCATTGCAGTAATCGCTCTAGCCCTACTATGTCGCTTCCTAGAGTCAGCCAACATTAGTCCTTCAGCTTCACATAGGTGGCATGGGGCCAGAAGAAAAGAAGAAGCAATGCCAACATCATTTCTGGGTTTGCTTGCAACAGCCACCACCTCTCACCGGGCTTAATGCTCTCCAGTACATCATGCAACGGAATCAGAGAAAGAAAACACAAGACAAAAATCTGTTGCAAAATGAGAGCTCACCTGACTTTCCTAATACAGATAGAATGTTATCCTGTAAATTGGGGGTCCTGGGAGGGGCGCCCAAATACCAAACAACAACAAGCAAAGATGGGGAAATTAGCTGGAACACTCTCTTGGCTAACGAGAGGCAGGGCAACGCAGCGGAATCTTTTATCCTATGTATACCGGTTCAGGTCAGTGAGGAGTCAAGCAGTTTCAATATACTAACAGTATTTATTAAACACAAAATAATAAAAACACAAGCACACTCCTAACTAGGAAAGGAAAGAAAGAGAATTTGGGGAATGGGCAATATGCCACCTGTCCGAAGTCCTGGAGACACCAATTGAAGAGGAGGAGACCCGGCGTGGGGGCCGAGGGGAATCTGCTGAGATGAGTGGCAGCGAGGTGAGGAAGAAGATCCGACGGGAGCTTCAAGTGATTTCAGCAAGTGATTTTCAGCAAGGTCCGACGAGAGTTCCAAAGAGCTCTCAGAACGGGGGATTTTTATGGGGAAAAGAACGACCGTAGGCTAGTCTGGTCTCTGGTGAGAACAATAGGTTTTGGGCTGGAGACAAAGCCTCCGAAAGGTCAGAATTTACATGACTGAATTATATGCCGATTTGACAATAGTATGGCCGGTATGTAGATGCGGCTAGCTCGGCCGTTAAGTGCCTAGCTCGCCAGGGTGTTCTCTTAGGCAGAGAGTCCTTTTGTTTTACTGTGCATTTGTGATTGAGGTGTTTGTGTCGGGAGGTCTCCCCCTGAAGCGGATCTGGCAATATCTGGTGTTTGAGAGGAGCAACAAGTATGATCCATGCCTAGCTTTGCGCTTGTTCGGCGGGACCTCACAAACACTTGGCTGCTGGCAGAGGGCCGAATTGTGATATCAAAATGATATCTTTGGTTCACCAAGGCCAGGCCAGATCGCGGTGGTAACAAGAGGTTCACCTCGGTTCCATGGCTGAAGGAGGCTCTATTAAAGCCGACACAGAGAGTCACCAATCCTCCACTGCAGAGTCTCAGTGGCACAGCCAGTATTTCACACATGGGGCTTTTCGTTACAAGAAACTGCTATGTGTTATAGGGTCCGTTCTGGTGGTTAGGGTTCTTGATTCCAAAACCAATCTCTGGGAAATCCTTTGAGAGCTGGAGAGAAACAACAAAGCTATTAGCTTTCTAAAGTTAACATAAAGTTATTCAACTCATAGTATATATCCAAAAATCTTATAAAATAACTCTACCACTATAAACTATTATTCTAAGCAGGGTATACAACTTATCCACTATAGTCAATCTCTTATACTTATATCAATCAATTGTTTATTTATGGTTATTGACCAAATAAAAACATATAAAAAAATTACTATGCCCTGAGCATACTGGTACACAATGTGACTACGTATGATGTGAATTTCAACACTAACTGCAATGGTGTGTTACTATTTTTTTTATTGTTTTAGAGTAATTTTTAAAATATTTTTATTTGGTCAATGACTGTAAACAAACGATCGATTGATTGATATTTATAAAACAGTGAACAAGGTCTGTAAACAGGAAATCATGATTGTGTTGTAATTTTTCGTTGGGTGTCAGCGGTGACCTTTTTAATTGTTTAATTGCTTTTGTGTCCCAAGCTGGGGGGGGGGAGTGGAGTGTAAATAAATGATGGTGATGATGGTGATGATGATGATAGAACATAGAACCTAAGCCTGTCCTGCTTGCTGGACCCTATAGAAAGAAAGCAGAAACAGGAGGGAAATCTGCCCCCTTTTCCCGGCCAGGAGCAGCCGCTCCAAGGGTTAAGGAACCGGTGGGAGGGCCTTGGGCTTCCCCGGAAGAAGGAGGCGGCTGCGGCTGCGGGAGCCTCTCCCCCTTTGGACTGCAGCTCCCAGCATCCCCAGCCAGCGCAGCGGCTCCGCTTTGGAGCGACCGACCCTGCCGGGTGTGGGGTGAGTGGGGGGCGGAGGAAGAGGGGGTCAGGGGAGGCTGAAAGGGCTCCTGATGGGGGAGAAAGCGAGCCAGATGGAAGAGGGGGAAGAGCGCAAAGGGGTCTCCTTGGAAAGGGAGGGGAATGCCACCCGCCCCCCCCCGGAAAGAAAGGGGGCGCAGAAGAAAGGATCTGGATTCAGGGGGGAGGAAGGAAACTATTTGGGAATTAAGGGGAGGGGGAGGGGTCCCTTCTCTTTTTCTCCCCCCTCAGCAAGAGAGGGAAACGGGGGTCGTGGAGGGGCCCATCTTGACCTCCAGGAGTGCCCGAAGGGACACCCACATCCACACCGGAAGTGGCCAAAGTTCCCTTCTGGGTCGGAGCCAAGCGTGGCTTCTTTCCCTTGGTGCCGATCCATAAGAGCGACTCCCCCCGTCCCCGCAACCCATCGCCCGTCTTTGCAGCACTTGAAGCCCCCCAGCCCGGGCGCACACCCCTTGTTTTTGGCCATGAGAAGGAGGGAAGCTAGGGGGTAAGGTGGTTTGTTTGTTTTTTTGGAGGGGGGCGATCCAGCTTCCAGTATCCTTCAGACATAGTTGGAACAAAACTCCTCTCATCCAGCTATCTGATGCCCCCGCTTTTTTTTTTTTGGACAATAACTCCTAATTCCAGTGCAGGGGCTTTTTGGTACTCCCCCACCCCATATCCCCAGCCCGATTATGGTTATTGCTTGGGTACAACTCCCAATATCCCCCAATATCCAGTCTTCCCAGTTGGCCTGGTGCCTTTTTTGGACTACAATTCCCAGTGTCCCCAACCCCTGACTATTCCCAGTGGAATAGCTTGGGGGAGAATTTTTTTTGGGGGGGAAATCCAGCTTCCAGGATCCTTCATCCAGCAGGCTGACCTACGCCACCCCCCAAGCCAGTTTCTCTTCTTCTTTTTACTTCCATACTGACTATCCCCAGGTAAATGGTTATATTTTGGACTACAACTCCCAATATGCCCCAATCAGTGTGGTTACTTTTTGGATAACCAGGTATCCCCAGTTGGCCGGGTCCCTTTTTTGGACTACAACTCCCAGTATCCCCCAGCTGATAGAGAGAAGATGTCCGCAGCAGAGCATCTGTACTGATGAAGGAGCAAAGACACCAATGGCTTAAAGAAACAAAGTTAAAAGACTTTATTAGAGGAGCTCCATTCAAAGAGGGGAAAGTCACTCAGGGTCCTCTCCTAATCCAGCTGCGTTCTCCGGAAGATCTGGGAAGAGAGAGGGGTGATGAGAAGGGGCAGAGAAACCTCCCTGAGAGTTTACATCACAGCGGGGTCAGGAGGGGTTGAGCCAGGAAGGGAGGGCACTTGAGGTCACCCAAACTAACTACTGAGCACGATGAGGCATGCTGGATTCTTCAGTGCTAAGCGCTGTTGCCCTTCTAACACCAGCTGCCATGGGTGGGTTTTTGGACTACACTTCCCAGAATATCCCAACCAACGTGCGTACTTGTTTGGACAGCACCGTCCAGAATCCCTCAGGCAGCTGGGTCATTTTTTTGGAGAACAATACTCACAGCTGCCAAGATTCTGGGACCTGCTGTCCAAAGAAAGTACAGGTTGAACCTCGCTTATCTGGAATTTGGAAAACCTCCCAAAAATGAAACATTTTGCCACTGGGCACCAGCTTCCGCTTTTGAGGTGGTGGCTGTGGCGCTCCTGCTTGTTCATCTCAGACACTGCTGCAAAAGTGGAAGCGGGCAGCTAGCGGCAAAAGGGGAAGGCGATGAAGATACCGGAGGCATAAATTTGCAGCAAGGAGTACGGTTGGATTCCCACCGTTTCACAGATCCTCAGTTACTCCTCAGCCACGCATTTCATACAGAATGCAAGTAGCTAACAAACGAGACACAAGGCTATTCCAAAAAGGTACTGCTTCCAAAATCTGAAAAAATCCAAAATACAGAACACTTCTGGGCAAAGCACTTCAGGTAAGGTCTACATACCAAAAAACAATTTATGACCATTTTCTGAGGATTGGTTAAGGACTACAAGGTAAGAAAACAACGGGGAACAAGATAAGAACTGAGGAGCAGCCATGGTGAGGGAAGGGGTCTGGCCAAATGCATTCCTGTCTCTGGTTGCTCAAGTTTTGGCATCTCCCCTCTTATTCTCTAAGATAGGGAAGGGAATCATCATAACTGCTGTTCCCAGCATCCCTTGCTGGTCCCAGCATCCCTGGCTAGCGTAGCCAGTGATGAGGTATGCTGGGAGCTGCAATCCAGCAACCTCCAGAGGACTGCAAGATTCCCAACCCTCCTTCTGATAGAAGATCCTTTTCTTTCATGGTGGGTGGTATGGGAACCATTTCCCTTTGTCCCTCAAATATGTTCCTGTCTTCAGTGCGAAAGATGTACTGAGCTCAGAGGACATCTCTCTGGCTTTGTAGGCCTTCATAGCCAATCCTGGGCTTTGAGGCAGAGACTGTCAGGAGAAAGAAGGCATCTCTCCATCACCCATGTTGAGTGAGACTGATGTATCAGTCCTACTGGACCTTCCCAGGTATGGCATGGTACTGGATTTGAGCCCTGAATCAAATTACGAAGAAACACACATGTTCTTTGGCCAATGGGACCACTTTTTCAAACCTCCTGTCAGCATAATTGAGTGAGCAAAAGTTGGTCTGATGGACAAACTTTATTTGGAAGTGTCAGCAATTTATAGAAATTTCAGCATTATATGAACAGAGAAAGTGTGAATGAATAGAAGTGGTTTACACATGTTGCAAGGTCCAGAGAACAGGGTCCATTCTAGCAGAAACATCATCATTTTCTGTAAATGTTCTCAAGGTAGGACAGCCAGGTTCAAACTTGTTCTTATAATGTTATCTGTGAGTAACCCTGAGTACAGTTCTTGGAATTACAGCATTTTGGAAAAAGCCAGTGAGGCAGACTCAAAATGGATTCAGAGATTTTAAACCACAGAAAAGCTTCGTTTAGAATGGCTTAGGAACTCGAATGCTTGAAAATACATGTGTGCCCAGAAAGCACATAATACATAGCTGAGAGGACATCTCCCTGGCTTTATAGGTCTTCATGACCAATCCTGTGCTTCTTTCTTTCCAGAAGAAGAAGAAGAAGAAGAACTCTCTCCATCCCTCCTAGACTCTGGAACCAACATGGTGGAAAAAATTTCTTCTCATCCTGCAGCAGAAAGAGACCCTGAAGTCAACACCCAGTCAGACACACAGAGGCACTTCAGGGAATTTTGCTACCAGGAAGCCAAAAGCCCTCGAGATCTTTGTAACCATCTTTACCACCTTTGCTGCCAGTGGCTGAAACCAGAAGAACGCACAAAAGCCCAGATGCTGGACTTGGTGATCCTGGAGCAGTTCCTGGCTGTCCTTCCCCTGGAGATGGAGAACTGGGTCAGGGAGTGTGGAGCGGAGACCAGTTCCCAGGCGGTGGCCCTGGCGGAGGGCTTCCTCCTGAGCCGGGCGGAAGAGAAGAAGCAGGTAGGAGGGTGCTTTAATATCACCGTTTCCAAGGGAGGGAGCGAATGATTTGCTTTCACAAAAGGATAAAGGGGGTGGCCATGCTGCTACTGCTGCTGTTGTTCTGTGCCTTCTAGTCATTTCTGATTTACGGTGAGGTGACCTTGTCACACGTTTTCTCAGCAAGATTTGTTAAGAATGCATTGGCCCTTTCCTTCCTCTAAGGCTGAAAGAGTGCAACTTGTTCAAGGTCACCCACTGGGATTCTATTTTAATATTATTGTTGTTGTTGTTGTTGTTACTACTTCTAGTAGTAGTACTACTAGTACTACTAGTAGCTGCTTTGGCTTATACTTTATATGTTTTTAAATTGTATTGTTTTAAAAAGTGCCCATTAAGATCTGTTGAAGTATTAAAACAACTCAAAAGAGAGAAAAAAAGATGGTCATTAAAGTTACAGCGTTTTCAGTATTTTTAAACAGTTTTGAAATTTAGTGCCTGTGACCAAGTGGCTTTGTGGGGGGAGCTCAGCTAGTTGGAATGCAAGTGCAACTTGTTGGTGGATTGCTAGGCAAGAGGAGTAGTACCTTAAGAGTGAAACCAAGCTCAATGTTGTGATGGAATCATAGGCCATTTCCGCACTAGCCTATTATAGCGCTACGATTCCACTTTCAACATCCTATGGAATCCTGAGGTTTGCGGTTTCAGGAGGGGCCACCTGGCCCCTCCCAAAACTGCAAACCCCAGGATTCCATAGGATGTTGAAAGTGGAATCATAGTGCTATAACAGGCTAGTGCAGAAATGGCCATATATAGGGCAAATAGTCCATTTGTACAAAGAGCCTTTGATGAGATCTTGGCCATTGAGGGGGCCGCGTGGTGTTTGAGCAGCTGATGAAAAGACACAGAGAACTGGTGTCTAAAGCTAGGAGGCATTGGCATAGACTGTCAGAAGTTTGAACTGCTTCATGTAAGTGCGCTGTACTTGAACCTTCACAGGATACTTTATTTTTATGGTTACTGCAGTAAGGGATACAGTCTGTTGTATAGTTACTGAGCTGGCCTGTGTTATGTAAATCCATTGGTAATGAGGATAGACTTAGAGAGCTGGGGATGTTTAGTCTGCAGAAGAGAAGGTTAAGAGGGGACATGATAGCTATGTTTAAATATTTGGAGGGAAGCCGGCAGTGGTTTTCAATCTGTGGGTCCCCAGATGTTTGTGGACTTCAGCTACCAGAAGCCCCAGCCACTATGGTCAGTGCTCAGGGCTTCTGGGAGCTGAAGTCCAAAAACATCTGGGGACCCACAGGTTGGGAACCACAGAGGAAGGAGAAGGCTTGTTTTCTGCTGCTCCAGAGACCAGGACAAGGAGCAATGGATTGAAGCTGCAGGAAAGGAGACTCCACCTGAACCTGAGGAAGAACTTCCTGACGGTCAGGGCTGTCCAGCAGGGGAATATGCTGCCTCAGTGGAGTGTGGTGGAGTCTCCTTCTTTGGAGGTTTTTAAGCAGAGGCTGGGTGGCCATCTGTCGGGAGTGCTTTGAGGGTGTTCCTGCATGGCAGGGGGTTGGACTTGATGGCCCCTGGGGTCTCTTCCAACTCTACATTTCTATGATTCTATGATTCTATGTAACACAGAAGAACATGCTACCTTAAATAAACTAATTCATAATTCATTAAGACCCTGGCCCTTTGCCATGAAGATTGTGTTTAAATGGTGGCCTTAGGACTAAGTGTCAGGGTGCCTTATTAGATTGGGACTGCAAACCCAATCTTGAGACCAACAAGGGCCTGTCACAGCACTGTTTTTAGCAGTATACTTTATTTAGATGTTATAACTCTCTTTTGCAATAATGTCTGGTTTTCAGATTTTGACTGTTTGGTGACTTTGTTATGAGACACAGAGTGGGAGGGAGGCAAGATATGAATGTAGATAAATAAACATATGTAATGAATCAATGCTTCATCTCCTAAAGCTTTTCCTTCTTTTCCTGGGACCCTCAATGCCATTCTAGCAAAAGAAACAAACAGAAGAGGCCAACGCATCTTACAAGAGAGCGGTGACTTCACTGGGTTCCGCAGAGAAGCTGTCATTCAAGGAAAACGAACACAAGGGTAGTGTGATAATTCCCTCCCTAGGGAATCCTGTTTGTTTTTATCCCAGTCTTTTGTGTTTTCCAAATTTCTGGGCAAAAACCTCATCCGCCCTCTCTCCTCAAGTTCCGACATGAGACAGGGATGCTGCTACAAGACTTTGTAGAAGTTGTTCTCCAGCTCTTTGTAATTCTGGTGTTTTAGAACAGGGTTGGGTTTTTGCCCATTTCTTTTTTGGTCAATTCTTTTGCTTCCCCCAAGATCCCCACTACCTACTCTGTGGGGCATCAAGAGCCTTTTGGCATGTTTTGAGGCCTTCTCACTCACATTAGATCCCATAGAGGCCTTTTTTAAAAACAGAAAGTAAAATTACAACTTCCTGTTGTTAAGAAAGGCCTCTCCTGAGCCTACCCTAGCCTGGAGAAGGCCAAAAAACATAGCAGACGTGCCCCCCACTCCCCCTAGAAGAAGCTGAGGGGCATTCAGGACATTTTTAATTTCTTTTCCAGTACGGGAGCTATGGGCCTCCAAAGTCTTCTGGTGAGCTAATGCTCCCTAATCCCCTAGTTGCCTAACATTTTAGGCATTCAGCTGCCATACTGTCTGGGGCTTTCAAATTTTTTGTGTCAGGATGGGAGATCAGGGCCTTTTTTGCATGCCAGTGGTGGAACAGCTTCCTTTCCAAGGTCTGATTGACAGCTGCACCAGCTTCATCCAGGCCTTTGGGGTCTAACCGTTTTGTCCCAGTCTGCAGGTACATGGTTCTGAATGGTTACTTTTAGACTAGCATAGGAATCATGCGGCCTGTCGGCTGCATTGCTCTTACTGGAAGCTCCATGATCCTGCTCCTGGGCTGTAAAGGAAATGC
Source organism: Iguana delicatissima (assembly GCA_948472985.1). NCBI lineage: Eukaryota > Metazoa > Chordata > Lepidosauria > Squamata > Iguanidae > Iguana > Iguana delicatissima. Next base: position 130,297 of record CAOKZL010003448.1, on the reverse strand, counting down.
TTAAGATTCTGGAAAACACTGGCTGAACATGTGTGCTGCAAAGTAGGTCAGAGATTCATTCTAGGCATAGCCAGGTCATTGTCAGGACAATCACCGGGTAACTCTGGAGGTAACAGGCTTTATAGATCGTGAACTTTGCACCTGGAAACAAACTGGTAGCCAGTGAAGCTGTTTTAAAAGGGGAATTATGTGCTCTCTATGACTTGCCCTGGTCAGCATCTGGTTGCCGCATTTTGAACCTGCCGAAGCTTCAGAACACTTTCCAGAGGCAGTCCCACATAGAGTGCATTACTGCAATCCAATTGAAATGTAATCAAGGTGTCTGTTATGATGGGCAGATCTAACATCTCAAGAAACAGGCACAGCTGGTGCACACAATTTAACTGTGCAAATACACTCCTGAAAGCTGGGCATTCAGGCTCAGAGTTGAGTCCTGGAGGACATGCAGGCTGCAAGCCTGAATGGGGGGTAGGGTGACCCATCCAGCGCAGGCGGAGTCCCCATTCCCTGGCTTTCCGTTGATCAGGAGCACCTCTGTCCTCTCTTATCTGATAGACACAGGTAAGCAATTTTATGCTATGTCGGTTCTCCCTCACATATAAGGCTATCTCTCCAGACTATTCACGTTCACTGTCTACCTACTCGCTGAGAGGTTTTAATAAATTTTCCACATCTTATATAATTTGTCTGATTCTGGTTCTTCAGTTGCTCTCATGCAGTTGCTGCCTGAGACAAATGTAGATGGCTTCCGTTTCTCATCAGTGATGGCTGACAGCTTTTGTGTGTGCGTCCATTCTGGGTCTCTAGGCTAAACTATAAAGAAGCTCTCTGAGCTGCTGAACCTGTTTTGGGGATAGGGTTCAGTGCCTTTAACGTTCAGAGTAAAGCCCAGAGCAGATGGGCAGGAGCCGCCAGCCACAACTGCTTCATACTAACAGGATCAAATATATTCTCCTTTCTCTTCTGATCTTCCTCATAGGTGGAGAAACAATCCAGACAATTTGCATCAGGCCTCGTCCTCTTCATGATGGAGTGGAATCGTTTACTACGTGGTTGTCAGAACAGGTAAGAGAAGGCTGATTGAAATGAAGGTCAGGTGATCCATTTGAGGTGCCTGTGGGCTCCGGATGTTTTCCTGTGCCTAATGTATCTGGCCTCTTCTGCCAACTTTGGATCCTGAAGATATACCTCTACACATCTCTCCTGTACTGTCTTTTTGGATTGTTGCACAATCTGTGAGAAGTACAGAATTACGTCAGGGGACTCGTGCTGGATCAGACACAAGCTTTCCCATTGATTTCATTGCTACTTTATAGGTCTTCATTGTTTTCTGGCTTTGGTACCTAGACATTTTAGGAACCTGTCTTTTGGTGAGCATAAGAACATAGAAGCATAGAGCTGGAAGAGACTGCAAGGGCCATCCTGCAGGAATACACAGTCAAGGTACTTTCAAGAGATGGCCATCCAGCCTCTGTTTAAAAACCTCCAAAGGAGGAGACTCCACTACACTCTGAGGCAGTACTCCAAGCCATGTTGGATCAGGCCAAAGTTCCATCTTCTTTACTGTCCAGTTCCCCCGCATGACCAACCAGATGTCCACAGGAAGACCATCAGCAGAATACAAGTCCCAGCCATTGATATACAGATGGGCATACTCCTCTGATACTGGACATATAATCATTTTGCCTCCAACATCTTAAGGGCAATAATACCTTGTAGCCTTTGACTGCTCTGTCCTCCGTGAATGTATTCAATTCCCTTTTAAAGCCAGCCTACTTGGTGGCCATGGCTACGTCCTGTGGCAGTGAGTTCCATAGTTGCACTGTGTGAAGAAGAACTTCCTTTTATCTGTCTGCAATAAAGATTTTTCCTTCCTGTTCCTCCTCTTCCCCTTCCTCGCTGCCATCACACTCCTTCTCCCATCTTCCACCTCCTCTTTCAGGACCCAGTGTCATTTGAGGAGGTGGCTGTGTACTTCATGGAGGAGGAGTGGGATCTCCTGGATCCTGACCAGAAGGCTTTACACAGAGAAGTGATGGAGGAGAATTCAGAAAATCTGATCTCTCTGGGTAAGCCTCTCTCCCTCTGTCTTTTGACTGACAGATGTTGTTGTTTGCCATCTATTTGCCACTTTGACTTACATGATGAGTCTATGAATTTGAGACCCTCAGGTCACCCTGATATTCACAGTCGCTCAGGTCTTACAAACTCAGATGTGTGGTACCCTTAGCTTATAATTTTTAAAGAATATTTATTAGTCTTGAAACAAACAGTCAATTTCACAGTTACAATCACAACCACAGTCATATAATCAAAGAACTGTAGAATCATAGAGCTGGAAAAGACCACAGTGGCCGTCGAGTCCAACCCCGTTGTGCCATGTGGGAAAACACCGTCAAAGCATTACAGCAACAGATGGACATCTAGCCTCTGTTTAAAAATTTCCAAAGAAGGAGAAAGAAGTGACTAGTGTGATGAGCACCTGAATTGTGAAGGAAATATATATGCGACAACAAGCTTTATAGGGTAGGTCAACAGGTAGATGCCATTGGCCCATTTTGACCAGTACTGTCTACTGGGTAGACTGCCCCAAAATGGGACAATTGTCCCCACGACCACACACACACCTTGGGGGATCAAAATGGCTTTCGTGCTGAATTTGTTTCACGGATCACACTTTTCCCAACCCTGCCTGGCATGGTTTCTGTTGAAGGTCATTTTGTTGCATTTCTTTCATTTGCAGGTGGTAAAGATCCAATCTGGGGATTGATTGATTTGGTTCATATCCTGGCATTTTCCTAATATGGGGCCCAAAGTATTTTCACCAAACATCCTAGTGTAGTCTGGATGCTATGTCACGTTGGCTATAGTTGATGCCTATATACAGAGGCTGTTTAGTACTTGAATGAAGTTTGCTCTTTGCAGTCTGTATGCTACATCCTACTTTGTTTTAAAACAGTGGTTCTCAACCTGTGGGTCCCCAGATGTTCGTGGACTTCAGCTCCCAGAAGCCCCAGCCACTATGGTCAATGCTCAGGGCTTCTGGGAGCTGAAGTCCATGAACATCTGGGGACCCACAGGTTGAGAACCACTGTTTTAAAAAGAACTTCCTCTTCCAGTGTGGAATCACTTTTTGTGTCATCTGGTCTCTCTCTTCTCTCATTCTTCCAATAGGTGAATGGAGAAACAATGAGAAAATTGAAGATGAAAGGAAAGAAACAGGACTAGAACAGAAGGAGGGAAAGAAATGTATTGCTTCAGAAGGGGCGGACTTTCATAATCTTACAATACTAGAAGAATATCACATTGGCAACAAATGGAATGTATTCCCTCAGCATCCAACACCTAGTAGATCAAGCCTTAGCACAAACCAGACAATCCATATGGAGGAGAAACCATACAAATGCTTAGAGTGTGGGATGTGCTTCAGCTGCAGTACTCAGCTCACATTGCATGAAATAATCCACATGGAAGAGAACCCATATAAATGCTTGGAATGTGGAAAGCCCTTCACCTGCAGTTCAAAACTCCGTTTACATCAAAGAATCCACACAGGAGAGAAACCGTATCAGTGTCTGGAATGTGGAAAGAGATTCACTCATGGATCAGCATTTAGAATACATAAGAGGACCCACACAGGGGAGAAGCCATATATATGTCCGGAGTGTGGAAGATGCTTCAATGATAGCACAAACCTTAAACGGCATTGCAGAATCCACAGGGAAGAGAAACCATATTCCTGCTCTGAATGTGGAAAGGGTTTCACACGTGGTTCAGAGCTCTGCTCCCATTGGAGGATTCACACTGGAGAGAAGCCATATAAATGTTCAGAGTGTGAGAAGAGATTCAGTCACTACACAAGCCTTACTTCTCACCAAAGAATCCACACTGGAAAGAAGCTGTATAAATGCTCTGAGTATAAATGCTCTGAATGTGGAAAGAGCTTCAGGTGTAGTTCAGTGCTTCGTGTACATCAAAGAGTTCACACGGGAGAGAAGCCTTATGGATGCTCGGAGTGTGGCACAAGTTTCAGGTGCAAGGCACAACTCAACTTACACAAAAAAATCCACACAGAAGGGAATCCGTATAAATGCTTGGAATGTGGCAAGGCCTTCACCTGCAATTCAAAACTCCTTTTACATCAAAGAATTCACACAGGAGAGAAACCGTTTCAGTGCCCAGAGTGTGGAAAGTGTTTCTGTGACAGTTCAGGTCTTATGAAACATAATAGAATCCACACTGGGGAGAAACCATATATATGCTCTGAATGTGGAAAGGGCTTCACTGAGAGCAGAAACCTCACAAGGCATCGCAGAATCCACACAGAGGAGAAACCATATGGCTGTCCCGAGTGCGGAAAGAGTTTCGGTGACAGCTCATCTCTTACAAAACATAACAGAATCCACACAGGGGAGAAACCATATATATGTTCTGAGTGTGGGAAGAGCTTCGCTGAGAGTAGAAACCTTACAAGGCATCGTAGAATCCACACAGAAGAGAAACCATATGGCTGCCCTGAGTGTGGAAAGAGTTTCAGAAGCAGTTCAGATCTTTGCTCTCATCAAATAATTCACACCGGGGAGAGACCATATAAATGCTCCCAGTGTGGAAAGAGATTTAGTCGCACCATCAGTCTTACATCTCACCAAAGAATTCACACAGGGGAAAAACCATATAAATGCTGCAAATGTGGAAGCACTTTCCGGTGCAGTTCTCAACTTTCCATGCATAAGAAGAAATCACACTGGGGTGAAGCCATATAGATGCCTAAAGACTTTCTGCCAGGAGCAAGTGTGATGAACAATTAAAAAGTCTCCACAGTGAAGAAATGTGTCCGTGCTTATGCTGTGGAAGAAGATCCAGAAGGAGTTCACAGTTTTGCTTACATTAAAAAATTCAACCTGGGGTTGACCCATATAAAATCTTAGATCAGGGTTGTTCCTGTACTCAAGTCTCTTCTGAAATGCAATCAGGTCTTACTTTCACTTCAGTTATGATGTGAAGACGCATCTATTCAAAGTTGCCTCTTAAACTGTTGAAATATTTATTGATTAATGTAATGAAGGTTTTATCATTTGATTTAGTTTTGGTGATGATTTTAGTAACTGTGTAATCTGAGAGGGAGTATAAGATGTAAGATGGAAAGAGAATAAGATGTATTCAGATGAATAAATTCACAACATCTTTCACTGTGAGGTGTGTTGGCTAGAGTGGATGGGTGCTGCAGTACAATAGAGGTGGGGAAAGTTCAGCCATGGACTGCATGCAGGTCCCAGGGTCTACTTTTGTGACCTCTGAAGCCCACTGACAGTTCCCAGAGCCCCACCCATTTAATAAAAAATAAAAATGAGCCCAATGTCTGGATAATTTTTACTCCAAAACCACACAAGAAACACTAAATCATTTAGAAACTCATCTGTGTGAGGATATCCTCTATGTCCTCTATTCATTAATCTTCTATGCCTTCACTGACCCATCCAGTGAAGTGGGTGCATAGTAACTTGCCAGTTCGTGGGGCTGCTAACTCAGAAATGTGAGATAAAAATAGATCACTGAATTTAAAAGCCTATCCTTTATGACTATCTTCTAGTATGCCAAGGTTGAGGCCCTCCCATTTCTTGGCCAACATCTGAAACCTATGGACTGCATGGAAGTGGAGCCTGCTCATGATATAATCCAACGTATCACAATAAGCATCTACTCCACTTCCTCAGGAGCATTTCACTCCGATGAAAAGTACAGTAGCTCTCCCCACACATTTGCTGGGTCATAAGAACCTCACAAAAGTGGAAAAAATTGCAAATCTCAAAATGTCTGTGTGTTTGTGGGAAGGGGGCTGAGGTCTGATGGGGAGAGCTCCTTAGCTGGCCAGGCAGTGGTTGGTGGAGGAGGTGGAGGAGAACCAGAGGCAGGTTTCACAAGACTGCATGGCCTGATCAGAGCTGCCAAGAGAGAAAGTTTCCCTCGAAAAGAAGCACTTGCAAATAATCAAATCTGGGGGACACGTGGCTGGATAGCAGTACGTGTGAAAGGGATCTAGGAGTCTTCATAGACCACAAGCTGAACATGAGTCGGCAGTGTGATGCAGCAGCCAAGAAAGCCAATGCAATTCTCGGCTGCATCAATAGGAATATGGGGTCTAGATCGAGGGAGGTACCGGTACCACTCTACTCTGCTTTGGTTAGACCTCATCTTGAATACTGTGTCCAGTTCAAGAAGGACATGGTGCTTTGAGGGTGTTCCTGCATGGCAGGGGGTTGAACTGGATGGCCCCTGAGGTCTCTTCCAACTCTACACTTCTATGATTCTATGATTCTATGATTCAAACCTGCAAAGGTGGAGGGCCAACTGTATATGCAACTGTATGTTTTCTCTGTTTCCTCATCTGAAGTCTATTGGAGGAGTCTCCTATGTGTCCCATCAGACTGGACAATACAGTGTGTGAGGTTGTGGGAGCAGGGCTTTCTTAGCTGTGGCACCCAGCTTGTGGAATAAGCTCGCTCTGGTGCTCTGATTGTTGTTGATACCGCTGTCGTTCCAGCACCAAGTACAAAGACATGCCAATCCGTGAAGTATTAAACCATGATTTAAGCTTTTAAGTCTTTAAAATGTATTTTAACATTCATTATGTTTAATATGTTTTTAGCTTATTTACATAATTTTTTAATGTTTTGAACTGCTTTAATTTTATTTTGTAAGCTGGCCTGAGATCTTTTTGATCTAGGGCAGGGTAGGAATATTTTAATTATTAAATAAGTATGGCTTTTCCCTATAGCTTTTGAGGTCTAATTGCTTTTGTAAATATTCTGCAACCCTGCATGGTTTAATGTCTCAAACTACTTTGACTAGTTTTAAATTGTATTCTTCTAACCTAGTCAATTGCTGTGTTCTTCAGCCTCCAGAAAAGGTAGAACTCTTTCACTGAACTATAGTTTGAGACTACAATTTGGCAGGTTATAGGGTACTGAAGAGTACTGTATGGTACCTAAAAGTTTTTTCCGAACGTAATTGAAAAGAGACTCCTTACAATGTTCTCTGCCTGAAAAAGGAGCAGCTCGCTTCACACAGGACAAGGACATCTGGGTCGCCACACAAGTTCCTTTTCTGTTGTTAATGGCAGTTGAAATTTTACTACCTGTCTTTTATTGCTCTTTGTATGCAGTTCTTGCAGGCCAATAAAGGGAGTGACATCTGCCTGCATTGAAACCCCTCACAGCCATCTTAATGGACAAAATCTCAAGACAGAATGTAGACCTGTGACTCTAACATGGTCACCCTTTTCCTCCTTTATAATTTTTGACTCCTTGACTGATGAAGAAGCCAGCAAAGGTTGGAAAGCTTGCAAGTCTTTTTATGCTTTTGGGTTGGTCCTATAAACCCTTATAAGGGTATGGCACTTGTGGATTTAAATTATTTCCAACTTATGGCAACCCTAAAGTGACAATGTGATTCTAGGCTGCATCAATAGGAAGGTCTAGGGAAGTAATAGTACCACTCTATTCTGCTTTGGTCAGACCCCACCTGGAATACTGTGTCCAGTTCTGGGCACCACAGTTCAAGAAGGATATTGACAAGCTGGAACATGTCCATATGAGGGTGACCAGAATCATAGAATCATAGAAATGTCGAGTTGGAAGAGACCCCAGGGGCCATCCACTCCAACCCCATGCCATGCAGGAACACCCTCAAAGCACTCCCGACAGATGGCCATCCAGCCTCCGCTTAAAAACCTCCAAGGAAGGAGACTCCACCACACTCCGAGGCAGCGTATTCCACTGCCGGACAGCCCTGATTGTCAGGAAGTTCTTCCTGAAGTTCAGGTGGAATCTCCTTTCCTGCAGCTTGAATCCATTGCTCCTTGTCCTGGTCTCTGGAGCAGCAGAAAACAAGCCCAGTCCTTCCTCTACATGGCATCCCTTCAAATATTTAAACATGGCTATCATGTCCCCTCTTAACCTTCTCTTCTGCAGACTAAACATCCCCAGCTCTCTAAGTCTATCCTCATAGCACATGGCTTCCAGGCTCCTCACCATTTTGGTCGCCCTCCTCTGGACTTGCTCCAGCTTGACCATGTCCTTCTTGAATTCGGGTGCCCAGAACTGGACACAGGATTCAAGATGGGGTCTAAGCAAAGCAGAGTAGAGTGGCACCAGTACCTCCCTCGATCTAGACACCATACTCCTGTTGATGCAGCCGAGAATTGCATTGGCTTTCTTGGCTGCCGCATCACACTGCTGACTCATGTTCAGCTTGTGATCTATTAAGACTCCTAGATCCCTTTTGCGCGTACTGCTATCCAGCCACGTATCCCCCATCCTGTATTTCTGTATTCCATTTTTTCTACATAAGTGTAGGACCTTACACTTCTCTCTATTGAATTTCATTTTGTTAGCCTTGGCCCAGATCTCTAATCTATCCAGGTCATTTTGAATTTTGAGTAAAAGGCCTAGAAACCATGCCCAATCAGGAGCAAATTAGAGAGCTGGGTGTGTTTAGCCTGCAGAAGAGAAGGTTGAGAGGTGACATGATAGCCATGGTTAAAAATTTAAGGTATTACATATGGAGGATGAAGCAAGCCTGTTTTCTGCAGCTCTGGAGAGTAGGACACAGATCAGTGGCTTCAAACCACAGTAAAAGAGATTCCATCTAAACATTAGGAGGGACTTCCTGACAGATCCACAATGGAATACACTGCCTTGCAGTATAGTGGAGACTCCTTTGGAGGTTTTTAAACAGGCTGAATGGCCATCTGTTTTGAGTGTTTTGTTGTGTATTCCTGCATGGCAGAAGGGGGTTGGACTGGATGGCCCTCAACTCTGTGATCCCTTAACCCTATTGCATTTTTTTTAAGCAAGCTTTCTTCAAAGGGGGTGGCCTTTGCCTTCCTTTCAGCCTGAGGAAAGAAATGTGCTTTGCCCAAGGTTGGTTTTCATGGCTGAGTGGGGATTTGAATCCTAGTTCAAAACTCAAAGCACTATCCCATGCTCACTTTCAAGCAAAGCTTTCAGAGAAATCATTTTAAGGACTACACCTCTCAGAATCCCCAGCCACCGTAGTTGGGGAACCCCAGGATTTGCAGCCCAATCCAGAGCAGAGCTTTGGACGAGGTCCCATCAATGAAAGCAACAACTCCCAGAGTCTTCAGCTGTGATCATATAATACTCTATCAAAGTTAAAAACTCTGAACTCAGAGGTCTTGAAATGACCATTCCTTAGAAGTGAGAGGGTCAAGTGGGTTTGATTGTGAGCCTTGGCCAGGTCCTGTGTTTTAACAGGTAAGGGAAGGAAGAGAGCTTCCTCCTTGATATACAAACGTTAATTACCTCTCTTGTTAGGGATTTGTTTAGGAGTAAAGCAAACACCACATTCCTGTTAGCTAAGTTCCACACCACTATCTGGAAATACAAAGAACAAAGAACACCCGTCTCCAGGACAGACTTGGAGAGTTAAAAGAGGACAGGCAGACGGGACGTGCTTTGAGCTAGGTGTTAATAGTCTCTTGGATGTTTGTTGCCAATACAGGACATGTAAGGCAGGCAGGGGAGTTGTCTTTTGTCTCGCTTTGGATCTTCCCAAGGTATGGCCCTGTTTCTCCTGAAGAAATAAAAGGCCCTTTTCCGTAACTTCTTGCTCTGTTGCTTTCCTAATTTGGACCACGCCGACAAATCTCACTCTCATTACAATTTTGGCCAGCCGCCCAGGAGGAGATGCCCAGCTCTAACCTTGTCGGATTGCCAGCAGCCAAGGCTCCAACAGGCGAGTTCACCTACCAGTGGATCCTTGGAAGGGGGGCAAACCGGTGGGCTGATAAAGGCACCGTTTGCCTTCCTCCTGTGTGGTGGAGTCCCCCTTAAGGATGACTGGATGGCCATTTGTTGGGAACATTTTGATTGTGTATTCCTGCCTGGCAGAAGAGGGTTGGACTGGATGGCCCTTGGGGTCTCTTCCAGCTCTGATTCTATGACCCTAATACAAGGTTTTCTCGGCCAGTTTTCTTCAAAATTGGGGTGGGGTGCCTTTGCCTTTCTCTGCAGGCTGAGAAAAAAAAAAGTGCCCTGGCCAAAGTGGGCTTCCGTGGCCAAGTGGGGATTTGAACTCTGCTCTCCAGAGTCCCAGTCCAAAACTCAAAACTAATACACCACGCTTGCTCTCTAGCAAAGCTTTGAGAGAAATCATATTAAGGACTACAAATCCAGAAGAATCCCCTGCCAGGGTAGCAGGGGAACTCGGGATTTGCGGCACAATCCAAAGCAGAGTTTGGGAGGAGGTTAAAAAAAAAGGTCATTTCTGCACCACACTGTTATAGTGCTATTATTCCACTTTCAACATTCTGTGGAATCCTGGGGTTTGCAGTTTAGGGAGGGGCATTTAGAACTCAGCCAGAGAACTCTTTGGCCTCAGGAAACTACAAATCCCAGAATTCCACAAGAGGTTGAAAGTGGAATAATAACACTATAACAGTATAGTGTGGTAATGGCCTTAGACTCATTTTTGAAGGCAACAAATCCTAGAATTCCCAGCAATACCAGTTTGGGATTCTGGGCGTTGTAATCCAATGCAAAGCAGAGCCTGGGAGGAAACATATCTTTTGGGAATTCACAGCTCCTCAAGGGAGTCGAAGGAAGATATTTTAGCCTGTTGAGAAACAATGCAATAGGAAATAGTAAGAAGAGAACTGCTGATTTTTCTTTAGAGAGGTTTGAAATAACTGATCATTATATGCCCTTGGAAAAGAAGACTGGAAATCATCTTTTTTTCTTGAATCTTACTCTTTACCTTTTAATGCCTTTCTTCTTTTCCTCTTATCTTGTTGTGCATTTGCAGAATTTCAGTATATTTGAAAACTTTCAATTTTTTTAAAAAAAACCTGCCCTAAATGACTTTTTTTTTATAACTTCGCCTCCCACAATCCCCAGTTTTGCTCTGTTTTGCTTTCTAGTTCGCCCTTGGAAGAGGATTAGAATAAGACCTATTATTAGAATAATTATTAGAATACAAATTAGAATAAGAATGCTTCTATTTCTTGGTGGAGGAGGGCAAGCTAACTCAGCCTTTTCTCAATTTCCACCACCACCACCTTCTTCTCCCCCGCTGCTCCAGAAATCCGCCTTCTCTTGGGCCTTTTCCGCGCTACGCTCTTACAGCGCAATGATTCCGGTTTCAACATCCTATGGAATCCTTGGGTTTGCAGTTTCGGGAGGGGCCCCGAAACTGCAATCCCCAGGATTCCATAGGATGTTGAAACTGGAATCATCGCGCTATAAGAATGCAGTGCGGAAAAGGCCTTGCTTTAACTCCTCAACAGTCTCCTAGTCCACAATGGGGAATCGCGTCCCTTTTAATCTCTCCCTGATCTTCAAAACCAAGAAAAGAATCCAGACAGAAAATTCATCCAGTGGGGCGGGGGACCACTCCGCAGCCCTTCCTTTGCCCTGTGGAGCATGTGCCCTAGATGATGCTCCAGACAATGAGGTAGGGAAGAGTTTGCATTTTTGGAACAGGGAGAAGAAGGGTTAAATCCACCAGCCACCTTCCTAGAAGTGTCTGTACATGTTGCTTCCTCCTCCATGCTAATCACTCTTTTGCAAAACCTGGAGGAGAGTCTGGTGAGTGATGGGTGGGAGGGAAGGATGGTTCAAAGGTTAGAGCAAAAAGACTGCTGCAGGATCCAGACTCCCAGCCTGTTTGGATCCCCAAGTTTGAAAGGATCTCCTGAAGCAGGTGAGGGGAAAGGATTTTTCTCTCTCTTTGTGCAGACAGAACAATCTCTAGTTCCTTTCAGGTCTGGGTCACTTCAGTATTTGCAGTTTAAAGAAGAAAGGGGACTCAGTGAGGAAACCTCCCCATTGCAAACTCCTCCATCTGAGAGAAGAGCTGAACATAAGCGAGGAAAAAGTTTTACAGTTTTGGCAGATTGGTTCCCTCGGTTCCGTAAAAGCAATCTCTTTAGCCACCAGATTGTGGATGAAAGTATTTGAGTTAAGAAGTAGGCTTCCTAGAGGGAAAAGATGGGATATAAATAAAGATATAAGAGTGCTGTCTAACTCAAAAGCTTGCGTCCCCTGTTTTAAAGCTCAGAGACAAAATTGTTTTGCAGACAGGTATGGACATACATAGTTCCAGTCTTAGGGGTGAGTGAGGGGTATAAAAACAGATACGCACATATATATATATATATATATATATATATATATATATAGTGAATATTTTTTAGTGTACTTGGAGTGCTCAGGATATACAGTTGGCCCTCCACATTTGCTGGTGTTACGGGCACAAGACCCCTGCAAAAGTGGAGAAAATTGCAAATATCAAAATGTGTATGTGTGTGTTTGTGGGAAGAGGCCAGAGACGTGGTGGGAAGGGTGCCCCCACCCTTGTCCAAACCAGATGAGGAAAATAAGTGGGTCAGCATGGTGACCCTAGACTTCCTCTTTCTTGCCCATCTCCTTCCTTGGGTGTTGGGGGGCACTGGGAGAGCATTATGTGGTGCAGAGAAATCGGGATGCAATCCATCCTTAGCTGGCCAGGCAATGGCTGGTGGAGGAGGAAGAGAACCAGAGGCAGGTTTTCAAAGACTTGTGTGGCCTGATCGGAGCTGCTGAGAGGGGAGGTTCCCACGGAAAAGAAGCACTTGGGGTGACGGGGGGGGGGGCGAGGGCACAGATTGGAGAAATTTGCAAAGAATTAAATTCATGAAAGCTAAAGCCAGAAATATGGAGGGCTGGCTGTATATGTGTGTTTGTATGAGAGAGAAGAGGGGGTGTTTTTGAGAGAGGATAATTGGTTAATATCAATTTTATACAGCTTGAATTGTCCTCAGATCTCCTTCCTAAGCACTCTTGGGATTTATGGTTCCCGCAGGTGTTTAGAAGGACCAAGATACCCCAAGAAGACAAGGACTGAGGATTAAAGCGGTTTCATTCTGTACTGGAGGCCACGATGTAGATGTACCTTGGGAACTGTACTTCAGGGAGTGGACTAAACGTAGTGGTCCTCCAGGTTTTTGCTCTCAGACTCCCAGACATCCTAGTCACCTTGACCGAAAACTCTGCAAGGTCAAAGACTGAGAACATAGGGCTATCCGAACTACAGATCCTAGAATTCTCTAGGGTGGAGCCTGGACAATTAAAGTGGTGTCAAACCAGTATAAATGTATAGAGCAGATGTCTGACACAATGGTGGTTGCCGGTTTTCTTCATACAGGGGGAATCTCAAAGTGGCTGCTTCAAGTAACCTGATTTGCCTTGCAAAGTTTTGCTTTTTTGGAAACAGCCCTAAAAAACACAAAGGTGCAACTTCACATGACCCTTAGCCTGGGAATGAGAAGCACTTCGGAACAAAGCAGGGTTGGAGCTACCTTTCAGCACTGAGAGAAGATGGATGCACAGAACCTGGTGGGCAGTGAATCAGGGAGGGGAGTGGACAACAACCTTCAAGCCCCCCAGGCTGGGAGCACTGGGGGATTTGGGGAAAAAACAGTGGAGAAGATCCTGATTGAGGACACTCCCATTCCAGATGTACAGCGCCAACGCTTAAGGGAGTTTTGCTGCCAATAGGCTGAGGGGCCTAGAGAACTTTGCAGCCGACTCCATCGCTTTTGTCATCAGTGGTTGAAGCCAGAAAAGCACACAAAAGCCCAAATGCTGGACTTGGTGATCCTGGAGCAGTTTCTTGCTGTCCTGCCCCCAGAGATGGAGGACTGGGTCACAGAATGTGAAGCGGAGACCAGTTCCCAAGCGGTAGCCCTGGCAGAAAGCTTCCTCCTGAGCCAGCTGGAAGACAAAAGGCAGAAAGAGCTGCAGGTAAGAGCAGATATTTCTAGTAGGCTGATGGGACAGAGAAATGCATGCAAGGATATTGCTTTTTAGCCATATGCAGACCCATCCTTCTCTGGGAGTTACAGAATTAGATTGTTCACTTGGAAGGGCTCCTTAAGAGATGTGAGGTGGGAAATTTTCCGTGTTATATATTTGAGAATGAAAAATTTCTATACCATGTGTGTGTGTGTACAGCCATAGTTGTCTGGAGCTGTTGTACTTCAGTCAGTCATGTTAGATGATCTGAATATAAGATACGAAGCTCTACTCAGTCTTCTGATGAGATAAGCACTGACACACCTAGAGGAATAGACTAACAAATGAACGCACTGCTAGGCTTGTTTCTGTTTCTCAAAATCTCTTGCTTCCCAGTCAATCACAAGTACAAGTAGTGGCAACAAAATGTGATGAGTTGTCTGCGCCCACAGACTCACCATTACTGAAACAGCCTGTTCAACTGCTTGTATGGAATCAGACTTTTTTCGAAATGAAACTGAGAAGTAGTGTGAAGACAGTGAAACTGAAGGTCATACAGTGATATAAGTCGGAAAAGTTTTGAAGGCCCACAACAGCAACAAAGCAGAGAACTGAATCTTTTTAAAGAAAGGGCTTTTAATGGGGTAAACAACAACACATGAAAAGTGTGTGTGATGAACGAATGAGTTCCAGAGGGGAAAAGCATGGTCCTGAACCAAACTGAAATGGCCGCGCGCAGTGCATTGTTGGAAGGAGGGGTTTGGATTGTGAAGCGAGGATTCCTTGAACTGTGAAATTGAGAGCACACGGAATGCCGATTTGGCTTGAGAAGAAAGTTTGCAAAACAATAAGGACTTGGCACCAACAGAATGTACTCTTGAGATGCACAGATCCAGAAGTGTGGCTTCCTTAATTGCCATGTGATGTTGCCTACAATGCATATCTTCTTTGATTGTCTTTATGTTTATCCTTTCTCCCCATGGCTTTTAATGTTTTAAGGGAGTAGGCAAGTTCTTCTTGAATAGCAGGTGGCTATGGCTGGCATGCTAGACAACAGTTATGATAACATAAGCTGGACTTACAATACTATATACTGTATTTACAATATTATACCTGCTGGGGATTCACGTTTATGGGCGTGAGTGACCAAACGTGTTCCCACAAAACTTACCTTCATAGCCTAGCAGTGTCCCAAATGAAATGTTTCTAAATTACTGGAGATTGGGGTGCTAGGAAATGACATCCACAGCCCCCTCCTGGTTGCAGGTTGCCTTCGGATTAACAGTTCTGGCAGGACCTTGAGGGGATCTCTCCTGCTGCCTGTGTTCAAGGCATGGCCGAAAGAGGGCTGCCCATGTCATTTTCCAATACTGTGATCTCCCGTGCCTTGGAAACACTTTGTTTGGGGCACTGCCACTACCTGTGAAGGTAGGTTGTGAGCATAGCATTAGTCATAGCTATGGTAGTGGAAGAGACAGCATGCTGGACAATATGATTTCAGCATTGGACTATGACCCTGGAAACCAGGATTCAATTCCCCCTTCAACCATGGAAACTCACTGGGTGACCTCAGATGCATCACACACTCTCAGCCCCAGAAAATCCCGTGATAGATTCCCCTTAGGGTTGCTATAAGTTGGAAGTGACTTGAAGGGACACAACAGCAACATGAGGATACAGCTCTGTCATCGTTGTTGTGGTGACAATACAGGATCTTACCCTGCCTGTCACAAATGGCCTATTTTTTAATAATTTTCATTAGCATGGTTCCTAATTTAATTTTGCTTGTAATTATGCATGTCTATTTTGGCAGTTTAATGGGAAGTTTATGAGGAAAATATATTGAAACAAGATATAATCTACAATATTTGTAGATGATGTAAATAATCTAAATATATATTCTCTATATATGTTATCAGGCTTCTGGTGTTCTGCTAACTTTGTATCTTTAATTCTTATTGATGCTTTGTAGCCATTTGATGTTTAGTGGGTAAGGTTTATTTGGTTTGTCATTCCACATGATGTCTGCATTGATTACTCATTAGATTTTGCATATAATCTGCATATAATCTGATGTTCATTCCTTTGTATCTGTCCTTGTTTGGTACACATTTAGCTGCCTAGTACTTTGGTATTCACTTCTCCATTTCCTTTCTATAATGTAATTGTCAATTCATCTTGCACATTCTGTAGTCAGGAACTTTTTAAGCTTTTTGCTCAAGTTTGGTGAAAGGAAGTGATGTCATGCCACTTCTGGTTCTGAGGAATGAGCTGAAGTACATCAAGTGTTTTAGTTTGGGGAAGGGTTGTGGATTGTGAGGAGCAAAGTCCCTCCCACTCCCAGAGTGGCTGTGTTTGTGTGCTGCATTGGCTTTTGCGAAACGCATCTGTACGGTGAAATCAGTCTGTTTCCAGTCGGTTTGGGGATACAATTCAAAGTGGTGCTCTCAATTTCTTAAAAAAAAAATCGAAAATTACACTTTAAATTATGGCCAAAAGCAGACCAGGCATTGAAAAGCCTCAATCCTTTTGAAAGGCTACTGCTAGGTTGTGAAGGTTCCCTTTCAAGGTAAGCCAGGCTGACACCTAGAATCATCACATCATCAAATCATAGAGTTGGAAAAAACCACAACAGCCATTGATTCCAACCTCCTGCCAAGCACACTCAAAACACCCCCACCAAATGGCTGTCCAACCTCTGTTTAAAAACTTCCAAAGAAGGTGACTCCACCACACTGCGAGGCAGCACATTTCACTGTCGAACGGCTCTTACCATCAGGAGGTTCTTCCTGATGTTTAGGTGAAATCTCTTTTCCTGTAGCTTGAATCCATTGCTCCGTGTTCTGGTCTCTGTAGCAGCAGAAAACAAGCTTGCTCCATCTTCAGCATGACATCCCTTCAAATATTTAAACATGGCTATCATATCACCTTTTAACATACTTAGCTCCTTAAGCCGCTCCTCATAGAGGACATGGTTTCCAGACCCTTCACCTTTTTGGTTGCTCTCCTCTGGACACTTTCCCGCTTGTCAGTATCCTTCTTGAATTGGACACGGTGTTCCAGGTGAGGTCTAACCTTTACCTGTAGTCTTCCTTTTGGCAGGAAAGTAACCAATGTACTCCAACAGGTTTTCAGGAACAGCTGTGGTTCTAAGAGATAGGTACAGGTGCATTTCAGGCAATGAAGTAGATACCTGTGGAAGAAGGAGGGGTGAGGCCAGACCTAGGCCTGTTTTTCTTTTTCAGTGGCTGGAGAGGGTAGTCACCTTCCCAGTTTCTCTGTAACGCCTTGCCACCCTCCCCCATTCTTGTTCAATCCTGCTTTCCTCCCTCAAATCCACCACCCTAGTAGAAAAGGAGTAAAGTCCTTCTGGTAATATTCAAAAGGATTTAAATATCTGTGGTAGCACATCTCTGCAACACCAGTACTGAAGAAAAGTACTCTGCCGAGTCAGCAATTATAAAAATAGAATACTATCTTTATTAAATGAAAAGGCATGAAAAGGTATTGGGGTTTATAAGTATATAGAATCATAGAAATGTAGAGCTGGAAGAGACCCCAGGGGCCATCCAGTCCAACCCCCTGCCATGCAGGAACACTCTCAAAGCACTCCCGACAGATGGCCCTCCAGCCTCTGCTTAAAAACCTCCAAGGAGGGAGACTCCACCACACTCTGAGGCAGCAGATTCCACTGCCGGACAGCCCTGACCGTCAGGAAGTTCTTCCTGAGGTTCAGGTGGAACCTCCTTTCCTGCAGCTTGAATCCATTGCTCCTTGTCCTGGTCTTTCTAGCAGTGGAAAACAAGCCCACTCCCTCCTCTACATGGCATCCCTTCAAATATTTAAACATGGCCATCATGTCCCCTCTTAACCTTCTCTTCTGCAGACTAAACTTCCCCAGCTCTCTAAGTCTGTCCTCATAGGGCATGGCTTCCAGACCTCTCACCATTTTGGTTGCCCTCCTCTGGACTTGCTCCAACTTGTCCATATTTGGTGCAGTCTTTTTGTTCAGTCTGTGTACACATTCTGCTGAGCAATGATTTCTGTTTTTCAACAGTGGTCTGCTCCCTAATCTGTAGCCAGAGAGCACCACCACATCTACCATGCCTAGCTTAGCTTGACTGTAGCTATTTTGATGTACTTCTGTCCCATCTGCATTCCCTTTGAAGTGTGGATGATGGGAGCAGGGAGATGGTCAGAGGATGGAAACCAAGGTTGTTCAGGAGTCTGGCACTAGATAGAACCCAGAAATGCTATGTGTGCACGAAAGACTTGGGAAGGGCAAGGGGTATACTAGAAAGCGAAACTGTCTACTCATCTCTAGTTCTGAAAAGGACACCTGTCTACATTCTGAACTTAATCTTTAATACATGCGTTCTGAACATATCCATGAAGACTACTTATTGTGTTCGGTTAGGACAAGATTTTATACCTGTCGAATAAGGGGGCGGATGCATGTATATGAAAATAACAAATATTGTAAATATTGTGTTGTATATGAAAATAACAAATACATCATTTTTCATAATGATTTTCATATTTAATATTTATTTGTATTTAATACTAGCATATTTACCTGACGTTGCCCAGGATTTTATTTTCTCATAGGTAATTCTTGTTAGAAATACCTTAGGAATTACCTTACCTTACCTTAGGAATTAGATGTGATTGAAATACAGATTTCAGATCCCCAATCTGTGTTGTTCAGTACCTGTAACTTTTCCCCATATTCCCCAATCCAATCTGTATTCAGAGTTATTAACATACAGAGGTTGGGTTCCTGAAGGAATTCACTGTCTTCCTCCTTGCTGCTAGGCCTCGTCTCCATAGCAACCAACCTGAGCTCTCTGGCTGAGAATTCTAAAAGCCCCTCCCTGCACTGCCAACCCCAGGATTCCATAGAATCTTCACAGCCAGCCAAAAATATGAGGTCTTTTCACCTCACACAGCCAATCATATGAGGTCTTCGCCAGCCTGACACAGGCAAACAGACAAACTCACAGATGGACAAACTCTGAGTTTTATATTTAACATTTATATTTAACATTTTTCATAATTGCTGATAATATGATTACAAATTCAGTATTTGATTTGATTTGATTTGATTTGATTTGATTTGATTTTGCCAATGGAACTACAAGGTCCTAAACTGTTAGGAACACTACAAGAAACTTTGCTTTTGCCAGTTTGACAGATGTAACAAAGAAACAAACAAAAACAATAGAACCAAAGCAACCATCAGCATTAGCTTTAGTTCCACTAGTTCTCTGTAGCTCATTCCCATCAAAAGAACCAAGAAAAGGAAACCAAGAGCAGGAATTGTAATAAACTGTAATGATACTATAATGATACTGTTATCACCGTGAACTGTCCTGGCTTTGGTAGACATTAGATATCTTTTTTGATATCACAATTCGGTCTTGTTTTGCCACCAGCCAAGTGTTTGTGAGGCCCCCGAACAAGCACCAAGCTAGGCATGGCTATTAAATGCTGGCTCATCTCTGTTTACACCAAGCAAGCCAGAAACTGCCAGATGTGCTTAGGAGACCTCCCGAAACAAGCACCTTAATTAAAGATGCACGCTAGCACAAAGAGCCCCCTGCCCCGAGCAGGCACCCTGGCAAGCTGGATGCTCAACTGCCCAAGCGAGCTGCATCTGCATACTGGCCATTCTATTGTCAATTCGACCCTAACTCAATCATGTTAAATTCTGACCTTTTGGAGACATTGTCTCTTGCCCAAAACTCATTGTTCTCACCCAAGTACAGACTAGCCTGCGGTCATACTTTCCCTATATAAACCCCAAGCTCCGAGAGCTCCTTGGATTTGCTCCTGGATCGCTCCAGACTTTCATCCAACCTTGCTGCCGCTTTGTCCAGCGAACTCCCCTCGGCCACCACACTGAGTTTCTTCACCGCCATCTTCGGCTTCTTCAGGACTACGAGAAAGGTGTTGTATCACCCATTTCCCCCGAAACTCTCATTTCCTATTTCTTAGTTAGTTGTGTGCTTGTGTTGTCTTATTTGTTGTTTGCCTGTTAATAAACCTAGCCATTTTGTTACTTTAAAATTTGTCTGGCTGCTCTTCTGACCTGATGCTGTATACATAGAGTTAAAAGATCCCTGCAAAGTTACCCTGCCTCTTGCTAGCTCAGTGGTTCTCAACCTGTGGGTCCCCAGATGTTTGTAGACTTCAGCTCCCAGAAGCCCTGAGCATTGACCATAGTGGCTGGGGCTTCTGGGAGCTGAAGTCCACAAACATCTGGGGACCCACAGGTTGAGAACCACTGTGCTAGCTTAAGTGAGTGCTCCAGCTAATTTTCCCCACCTTTTGTTGTTGCTGTTTGGTTATTTGGGCGCCCCTCCTGGGACCCCCAGCTCACAGAGTAACAATACTGTCCACAGTTTTTACACAAAATCTCCCTCTTGCATAGCTCTTTGAAATCATTTGAGGGCAGTAAATATGTGCAGGAGGACCCAGTGGTGGAGTGATTTGGGTGTTGGTTCGATTTCTCATTCAGCCATGGAAATCCACTGGGTGATCTTGGGTGCATCACATACTCTCAGCCTCAGAAAATCCTTTGATTAGTTTCCCTTAGGGCCACCATAAATCAGAAAGTACTTGAAGGCACCCCACAACAACACCTTTGTCTTAAATATTTTATTCATCATTGTAAAGAGAAAAAAAATTCTTGGAGAAAAATTCTTGAGAAAAAAAGAGAAAAATCTTTTATGGGATTTTTTTATCCCCCACCCCCACCCCAGCCAGGCTTTCCCATCTCTGTTCCTACAGAAGTATCTCCTTCTGCTTCAGCTTCAATGAATTATGGGGATATAGGGTTATGGGTGCAGAGAAAGAGTTTCTTCTTCATCCACGCAGGTTCCAGTGAACTTTGAGGAGGTGGCTATAGGTTTCACAGAAGAAGAAGGGTCTCTCCTGGATCCTGGCCAGACGGATCTGCACCAGGAAGTTATGGAGGAGAATTATAGGAATCTTGCTGATCTTGGCAAGTATCTCTTAGATCCTGGAAACAGAAGTTGCAGCTGTGCTTTGTGGATTGGCAACATCCAGCAGCTAAGGCAGTGGGTTTCCCATAGTTCTGGGGATGGTTAGTGGAGCAGGAATGTTTGGGAGAAAACAGAAAAAACATTTCTAGGTCATTTTAGCCTATTATTTGCATAACCTGAAGCCTCTTGGGAAATGTTTTTTGTACAGAAATACACGGGTTTGTTTTTGTAGGAAAAAGATTGTGGGGTTTGTGCAAGAAACACCGTTGCCAGAAACAGCAATGTGAGAAGAAAGGTAAGGCTATTTTGTGAGAAGTAAAATTGGGGCTTTGGGGCAAAAAGTAGAGGGTTGAATATACTGTTAGCCCTCCACATTCACTAGGGTTAGGGGTGCAGGAACCCCGTAAAAGTGGAAAAACTGCAAATACCAAAATGTGTGTATGTGTCTGCGGGAAGCGGGGTGAATGGGCACCCGGGGTCCAGACCAGGGCAGGGAAAGGAGAGGGAAAGGGCAGGGGGGATTGGCAAGGTGGCCCTATATTTCCTCTGTTTTCCTTTCTTATTCCTTGCGTAAGGGGGACATCAGGAGAGAATTTGCGGTGCTGAGAAATCAGGCCGCAAGCCATCCTTAAGCTGACCAGAGGTGGGTTTTTATAGGACTGCACAGCCTGATCAGAGCTCCCGAGATGGAAGGTTCCCTCAGAAAAGAAGCACCTGGAAGGGACAGATGTTGGAGAAACTCTCAAATAAGCAAACCTGTAAAAGTTAAATCTGAAAATATGGAGGGCCAACTGTACCCTTTTTGTGCAAATAATAATAATAATAATGTGTTTATGTCATAGGGCCATTTTTGCACAACACTCCACACCTGTTTATAGAAACAGTATATGAGAAACATGGGCCAAGATCAGCTACTTAGTTGAGTATTACATTTATCTACATAGTGTTAAATCTTAGACTTAATTAAGCAGACTCAGTTGAGTCTCTTGGCCCAACATCCCTCCCCAATCCTTTTCACCAGGCACCAGCCACTGTGAGGGGCATGGGTCTGTTCTTCTGTTGCCTGGGGTGCAGCAGGCTGTGGTTTCCATCCCCACTCCCAACCACCGATTTTTGGTGTGACAATCAGAAGCAGGATTCCTGTTGCAATTTCCCCTCATACCAGAGATAGCTGACAAGAAGCATGGAAGTATCAGTCTGTTGGACCTGATCAACAGAAGAACACATCCCTTTTGTTGTTGGGGGCTTGTTATCACCGTGAACTGGCCTGGCTTCGGTAGACATTAGATATCACTTTGATATCGCAATTCGGTCTTATTTTGCCAGCCAAGTGTTTGTGAGGCCCCTGAACAAGCACGAAGCTAGGCATGGCTATTAAATGCTGAATCATTCCTTTTCCCACCTAAGCAAGCCAGACACAGCCAGATCTTGCTTTAGGAGACCTCCCGAAACAAACACTTCATTAAGGATGCATGCTAATTCAAAGAGCCTCCTGCCCCGAGCAGGCACCCTGGCGAGCTGGACACTCCACCGCCCAGGCAAGCTGCTTCTCCATACTGGTCGTTTCTTTGTCAATTCGAACTTAACTCAATCATGTTAAATTTTGACCTTTCGGAGACGTTGTTTCACGCCCAAACCTCATTGTTCTCCCCCAAGTACAGACTAGCCCACGGTCATATTTTCCCCCATATTTTCCCTCAAGCTCCGAGAGCTTCCTCGGATCGCTCTGAACTTCCATCAAGCCTTGCTGCCACTTTGCCTGGGTGAGCCTTCCCCTCAGCTCCGGTAGCTGAGACCGCAGCAACCTTGGATCGCTCCCGAGTTCCAGACTGCCCTGCTGCTGCTTTGCCCGGCGAGCTCCTCTCAGCACCCATGCCGAGCTTCTTCCCTTCATCTTCAATCTCTTCAGGACTACGAGAAAGGTGTCATATCACTCATTTCCCCGAAAACTCTTATTTCTTATTTCTTAGTTAGCTGTGTGGTTGTGTTGTCTTAAGTGTTTGTCTGTTCTTAATAAAACATCATTTTTGCTATTTTAAAACTGTCTGACTGCTTGACTGACCTGACCCCGTATACATAGGATTACAAGATCCCCGCTAAGTTACCCTGCCTCTTGTTAGCTTAAGTGAGTGCTCCAGCTAATTTCCCCGTCTTTGCTTGTTGTTGTTTGGTTATATGGGCGCCCCTCTGGGACCCCCAGCATATAGGGTAACAGGCTGATGCCTAGTAAAGCAGGATTGGGGGACTTTTACCGCAATTATGAATGCATCAGCTTTGTGAATACGCATCAGTTGTGGATGCATAAATCTAGGTATTTTGATTTCACTCTTTTGCTTTTGGTTTCACCCACCACCGGAATATGACCCCAGGAATGTTTCTGTAAATACATGCTTCCCTTAGCCTGAAAAGGGTTTCCTCATCTTCGCCACATATCCAAAACACTTGCTAGAACTGCCTTCCTGCAACATACCAAGGCATAGAAGCCTCAAGATGTTGCTGAATTGCACTTCCCCGTCTCTCACTGTTGGCTGTGCTGGACCAGAGCTGATGGGAGCTGTGATTGAAAAACATCTGCAGGGCCACACATTCCCTGGCCTTGACACAGAGTTTAGTTGGGCTTCTTGCATAATTTGAACCTATTTATATTTCATCAGGTTTCTCTGAAGACGCAGACAAGGAAAGGGAAAGCAGAAAAGTGTGTGATCAGCAGAGAAAGAAATGTGTATCACAACAGAACTGGAAGATGAAGTCTTCATCACTTGAAGCTGCCAATTTTTATGAAGTTCCATGCCAACAAGAATATCAGGAGAAAAGGAAGACAGCTGTTTTGGCTGTAGAGCTGTCTGCCCTATCTACACCTCAAAGCATTCATGATGAGGAGACACTGTTGATATGCTCAGAATGTGGAAAAAGTTTCAATCGGAGTGCCAACCTTACTCGACATCAGCAAATCCACACAGGGGAGAAGCCATATAAATGCTCAGAATGTGGAAGGAGTTGCAGTCAGAAGATGAACCTTATTAGACGTCAAAGGGTACACACGAGGGATAAGCCCCATGAATGCTCTGTGTGTGGTAGAGGCTTCGGTCAGAGCACAACCCTTAGAATTCACCAGAGAATCCACACAGGAGAGAAACCATTATGTATGCACTGAGTGTGGAAAAAACTTCCGTCCAAAGATAACTCTTACAAAACATCTAAAAGTACACATCAAGGAGAAACCATACAGATGCTCAGATTGTGGAAAGAGCTTCAGCCACAGGTCAAGTCTGAATGATCATCACAGAATCCACACAGGAGAGAAACCATACGTATACAGAAAGAGCTGCATTCACAAATTCTTGGAAATGTATTTTTTTTCCCACCACCTATGCCCCAAGCCATGTGCAGAGTCCAAGAAATTGCAAATGTAAGGCCTCCCTATATAATTAAAAAAAATCATGGTGATTTATTCCTCCGACTCTTATCAAAGCTCCAGGGATGACAGGTGGAGCAGAGGGACTTTGCCAGAGTGAGGTTTGCTCTCACCCGCTTCATATTCAGCTAGACTCGATCTATATATGCAAATTGCCCGCAGCCAGAGTTCTATGAGAAGGGGCTTGCTGCTTATAATCTGCTGGATATCAACCACCAGAGAGGCAGTTGTTCCAGGCAGATGTATCTAGGATGAGATCTATCTAGGATCTTGATTATTCTTCTGATTCTTCTGCCTTTAGCAGAGAGCCAGGGAAACACAGCACATTAAAAAAAGAGTGAGAGGTTGGGCTGAGATTTTGAGTTTGTGGAGGGAGTCTGCTGGCTTACACTCTGATCTCAAACACAAGCAAGCTTGCACTAGTCTATAGTCTCTGTCTTAGTCACAAGAGGGTGTTGGCTTCAAATGCAATACCAGAGCTGAAGCTGAGAAGAATCACAAAGAGAGGTAACTGAAGTGGGCAGACCAAGAATGAAATACCTGCTGGCGTTGCTCCTGCTCCTGCTCCTTGTGCCCCCTACATACTTTCAGTCAATAAAGGCACGATGCTCATTGAGTTTTGTGCAGGATCACAATCAACCTTTGAATTTTTACAAGCCAGGAGATCTTCTTTTTGGAGGGGTCATATCTTCCGTGCCTGTCCGATTCCAGCCACACACCTTCTCTACACCTCCTGTTACAAGACTCAGTTTGTAAGTAACAATGGGGAGATTTCTTCTATAATACCATCTTTCCCCCTTTCCCCTCCTTCTGATCTCATGATTTCCAGAAATCGCTTGTATCAGGGATGGCAGGTGGCTTCCATTGCAGTGACAAGGTGAATCTCACTCCCTCCTGATTTTTGTCATCCTGAATGTTAACAGAGCTCGCCAGGGTTATGAATTCTACGCCCATGATAGGTCTAGTTTCTTTGTGGGGAAAAGGCTCCTTTTGCCTACATCATATGGTTGAAAAGGTTAGTTAGCAGGAAATAAAAAGCGTTGTCGTTGTTTTTAAAAAGAATAAGTGAAATGACTTTTAATCTGATCAGATCAAACAGGTGCTCCTTTCCTACTACCATTTTAGTTGTGTGTTCCTGTCTGAGCCACTTTCTGTGCAACTAGCTCTTGCTGGTGGACTTTGGTGCCCTACAGAGTTGAATTAAAACCCAGTGCAATGAAAGAGTCTTGAAAATAGTCCCAATTTTGCATATTTATAATGACTGTGATAGAATCTTGGATGTACATTTGCCAAGGTCTCCTCTCCTGTTGTTATTCTGCACTTTCAAATCATTTCTGAATGCATGGCGATACTCCTTACAGGGTTTATTCAGCAACATTGGGGGATCTGCCTTTGCCTCCCTCTGAGACTGAGTGTGACTTGCCCAAGGTCAGCCAGTGGGTTTCCATGGCCGAGTGGGGAATCAAACCCTGGTCTCCAGAGGCATAGTCTATTGCCCAAACTACTACACCACTCTGCCTCGCCTCCCAATAGTTATCTATCTATTTATTAAATGTACACTCTGCCTTTCTCCTGCCGTGGGACCCAAAGTGGCTTGCAAAAACTTAAAATAGAAATTAGCAATAATGTTATACTGCAAAAGGTAAAAAAACCCAAACAACAGTATTTTAAATACAAATGCACACATATACACACTCCCCCCCCCGTTGTTGTTCTGCGTTCAAATCATTTCTGAACTCATGATGATCTTCCTGTTCTGAATTCATGATGATCTTTCTCAGCAAGATTGGGGGATCTGCCTTTGCCTCCCTCTGAGACTGAGTGTGACTTGCCCAAGGTCAGCCAGTGGGTTTCCATGGCCAAATGGGGGAATCGAACCCTGGTCCCCACAGTCCATTCCCGAAACTACTACACCACTTTACCTCTCCTCCTAATAGTTATCTACCTACCCACCCACCCACCCACCCACCCACCCACCCACCCACCCATCCACCCACCCATCCATCCATCCATCCATCCATCCATCCATCTATTAAATTGATACTCAACCTTTCTCCTGCCATGGGACCCAAAGTGGCTTGCAAAAACTTAAATAGAAATTAGCAATAATGTTATACTGCAAAAGGTAAAAAACCCAAACGACAGTATTTTAAATACAAATGCACACATATACACACTCACAATTTGAATGATGGGAAGTATTTTCCTAAATTGGAGAGTTCCTCGGCTCAGGGGCTTTGTCCAAGGGTGGCTGAGGAAGGTGCCAAAGGGTAACTCCCTGCCCCAACAAATCCCACATAAAGGGTTTACCCCCTTTGCAGTTAAGGTTAGGTATAATATACAAATGTTCTACTTCATGGCTTTATTAATTTATGTTAAGTCTCTTTTGACCCCTGCATGAGAGAGACCTCCAGGCCACCCTATTATCAGCATCAGCCCTGCTCAGGACAGGGCAGCCGTGTGGCTTCCTTGATCAAGTCTGTCCACTGATAATGTGGCCACCTCTTTTCCTACTGCCTTCCACCTTGTCGTTGTTAACGGCTATCAGGTTGAGTTCGACTCTTGGTGACCCCATGGACAGGAGTCCTCCCCAGTCACCTTGTTCTCAATTGCAATGCTCACCTCTTGCAGATTCAGGAATGTGTCTTCCTTGATTGTGTCTCTCCATCTGTTAAGGGAGTCTCCCCCTTTTCCTACTGCCTTCTGCCCTACCAAGCATTCTCGTCGTTTCTAGTGAGTCATGTGTTTCTATGCTCTGTCCAAAGTACAACAGCCTCAGTTTAGTCATCTTGGCTTCTAGAGATATTCCAGGCTTGGTTTGCTCTAGATCCCATTCGTTTGCCTTTTTTTTTTTAGCAGTCCAGGGTATCCATAGAACTCTTATTCAGTACCTTAAAAAAAAAAAATTCTTCCTATCAGCTTTCCTCATTGTCCAGCTTTCACAACCATACATAGAAACTGGAAATACAATGGCAGAGACAATCCCAATTTTAGTATTCAATATATTTAGACTTCAGGGTCTTTTCTAGCTGTCCTTCTAAGTCCTTCTTCTGATTTTTTGACTGTAGTGTCCATTCAAATTAATGATTGAGCCAAGGTACGGACAATCTTGAACTATTTAATGCCTTCATCATCTGCTTTAAGGTTATGTAAATCATCTGTGATCGTGATTTTTGTTTCTTAATGTTCAACTGTAGACCTGCCTTTGTACTTTCTGCCCTGACTTTCTTCAGCAATTGTTGCAAGTCTTTGCTATTTTCTGCTTATTAGTATGGTGTCATCTGCATATCTTAAATGCTTGATGTTCCTTCTTCCAGTTTTCATGCTTTCTTCCTCTAAGTCTAATCCTGCTTTATGTATGATATATTCAGCATGCAAGCTAAACAGAGAGGATGATAAAATGTAGCCTTGTTGGACCTCCTCGCCAATTGAAACCCATTCCATTTCTCCGTATTCTGTCCTAACAGTAGTCTCTTATCCCCTGTACAGGTTATGCACCAGGACAAGCAAATGTTGTGGCATGCTCATCTCTTTGATCCATAGTTTTTCATGATCTATACAGTCAAAGGCCTTGGTATAATTTAGGAAGCACAGGCTGATTTTCTTTTGAAATTCTTTTTGATTGTGTATTCCTGCATAGCAGGGGGTTGGACTCAGTGGCTCTTGTGGTCTCTTCCAGCTCAATGACTCTATAGATATCTATTTTATCGATGTCTATTTTATCGATGTTCTGAAAAATGTATTTTTAGATATATGGTCAGTTAATCTCAATATATATGCTAAACTCACACTCATATCCTATGTATTTCCCTTCCAACCCCTTTCTTTTCTTTCTTATTCTCTAGTTTTTCCATTATTTTTAAATATCTTTAATATCCTTAAAAATACAATAAAATATGTTCTATAAAACATGGGGATTAAATTAGATGGCCATTATGGTCTCCTTCAACTCTAGGATTCTATGATGCCAGGTTTTCAGGCAAGATTCTTCTTCCAGTGCTACCTGGAGAGTGCTTGTATTATTCCCTTGTAGTTGTCAATTCAAGGATTACCCAGGCTTGGTCTTCCTTAGCATCTGAAATCACTAAGTTAATGTGCTCTCAGAGTAATACTGTTACCCCCAAAGGTGGCTGAGTCTGAGGTCCACCCAGGATGCCTGTGTCTCCGTGGAACGATGGGGAATTGTTAGCTCAAAGGGAAACCTGTGCCCTGTGTGGAGGAGGTAACGTTACTGGATCTTTTACACCTTTGTATACTGTTAGTAATGCAGGGACACCAGTTGGAGATCAAACATAAATTTTACTGGAGGAATATCACAATCACGCACAAGATCTAAGAGGTCTTACAACCACACAAGGCTAAGCAAAGGAAAGGAGGGAAAAACTGGATAGTAAGAAGTTAAGGCGAAGTGGATGATCTTTACCTATCCAGCAGAGAAGTGATGAAGTGATGTGGATTAGACTAAGGTCTAAGGACAGGAATTGGAGCAGCAGAGTGACAGCCTATGTCCAGAGTGCTACGAGCTATCTGGCTGAGAGCTAGGGTGTAAATACCCTGTTTCTGCCTTGAAGGGAGAGGGTTAATGGGTCTTTGGCAGAGCAAACAACAAAGTTTGGAACAGACTAATGGCCTTAGCATTAGGTGGAAAAGCACTGGTGGGAATTGTGATAGCTCCTTAATGGCTGGGAAGGTGAGGAAACAAAGGAGAATTTCAGCAGGAAGAGGAAGCAGGTTGAAGACAATCAGTTGCTCTGTAGAGGTAGTTTTGGTTGCTATTGTTTCTGAAGGTAGGGTTGTTGAAGGGATATTTGCAAGCTCATTAACACCACAGCATCCTTGATGGTGACCTGGCCATGGCCTGAGGTCCCATCTGACTTATTTTTGCACATGTTCAGCCCGTCATCTTGGCCAGCACAGGTTCTCAGCCATGACAGTGTATAATTTATATTTCATGCCAATTAACTGATTTTTGCCAGTTATAGCATATCACCAAGTGGAGGTGTATGGCATGATAACAACACAGTGAAACAGAATGGAAGATGATTCATATACCCTTTCTTCTCCAGAAAAGGCAAAACAAGATATTGGATTATCCTGTCCTTCTTGCTTGCCATTCGTGAGATCAACCAGAACCCCAGGCTGTTACCCAACATCACCCTGGGCTACGACCTCCAGGGTAACTATTTTCATGCAAGCCTTACTTTGGATGCTTTGGCAGGCCTCATCTCTTCCGGACAGGCAAATGTTCCCAACTATTACTGTGGAAGACAGAATAAGGTGTTGGTTGTCTTGGAGGGGAATGAACTTGATGTCTCCAGCCAGATTTCAGCCATGTTGGGTGTCTACAAGATCCCGCAGGTATTGGGAGAAAGCGGGTGGAGGGGAGGAGTAGCAGAATAGATTAAAATCATTCCACTGGCTGACATTTAGTTTTCTGGGAAGGAACAAAGTGTTGGTTGTTACCTTTAAAGCCCTACATGGTTTGGATTTAGGTTACCTATAGGATTGCATTCTCTTCTATTATTTGCCCCATACACTCAGGTCCTCTGGGGGACATTTTCTTCAGTCAACCAGCACCAAACTGGCATAAAAATGCACTAAAGAAAAATTCCTTACAGCAGACCTGTCCTGATGATTTTAGATTATGAGTTCTAAAGTATGAACTGATAGTTATTTTGGCTTTATAAGCCCTTTTAACTAGTGTTAAACTTGGTGTTAGATATTTGTATTTTAATCTGTTGTTCCTTAACTCAATCCATAGGGAGGTTTGGGTAAGAAATAGTAGTAGCAGCACTACTACTACTATGATTAATATAACTGTTGATACAAAAATTGAAATAAAATTCAGCTACACTTCTGTTTAAAAAACCCAAGTGAAAAGAGTTTTAAAACTGTATTGAAAACATAGTAAAAATGAGAACACAACACCCCCGCCTATTAAAAGGAATGAAAAATCCACTCTTCTAGTTTGCAAAAAAAAAAAAGATCAGATCAGATCAGATCAGATCAGAAACATACCAACTGGAAGCAAGGAACCCAACTATTTTTTAAACAAAATATTTAGGAGCGGGAAACGTATGGGTGGGTGAGGGTAAGGAAAAGTCTAAAGGATAAGGGAGCTTGAACAGAATTTCACAGAAGTGGGTATGGATGAGTGGTTGTCTGGGAACGTGAAGATTGGACCTCCATGTTACAACATTTTGCTGCTGTTCCCACTTGTATAAAGTTGGTGGTAATGTTGTTTGATGCTTTGCTTGTTAATGACATTTCCATTCTGCATTTGCTTTGATAAGCTCCTGGTGGCGTTGACAGCTCTCCTGCTTCCTATTTTATCTTCACAACAGCATTGCTACATGGGTTAGGCTGCAAAAGACCATCAAGTGAGTTTTATTGGCTGAATTGAGAGTGGAAAACTGGGTCACCCAAGTTATTGTTCAATACCTTAACACCTTGGTTCTCTTGGTTTCTACTCCACCTTTTAACAATGCCTAACACTCCATATAATCATTGCATGGCTTAGAGATGAAATCTAAGGAACAGATGAGAAGACATAGAACCTGCCCTTTGATCAGCTGGCATCACTGCACTATATTTTGGTCTTTGTGTAAAAAGGTGTTCTTGGACATCACTTGGTTGGATTTCTCTGTTTCCTACCTGGGATAACTCTATATTTTCTGACGTGTGTGTGCATGCAAAGCACATAGGAAGCAAATGTTCCCTCTCAAACTGGCCTTAAAAAATATCGGACCTTCTTTCATCCTGATCACTGGTAGTAGTTACAATTATAACATAATTATAGAAAGCAGTTGTAACTTGGTTATAGCACTTTGTCTACCATGGTCACATCCCAAAGAATCCTGAGATTTATAAACTAATGAGGGATTTGAACTCTCTGGTAGAGAAGTTCAGTGCAGTGAGGTGCAATGGAGTAGAGCTCTCTAAAGGGGAATACTAATTCTCTCATCAAACTACAAACCCCAGGTTTCCATGGAATGGGACCATGGGGCAGTTAATGTGGTATCAGAGTATTATTTATTGATTAATTTATGTGGTATTTTTCTCCCCAAAATGGGACCCAAGATGGCTTACAAAGGCAAAAACAAAAAACACAAGATTAGTTCAACACACTGTAATACGGTATGGCATTGGCTGGGATCTTCAACAGTCAAGCCAGTGGTGGCGAACACCAGGAGCTGAAGTTCAATAACATCCGGGAGGTTGCAAGGTTTCCCAGACCAACCACCATCTAGGTCTAGTTAAAGAGTAAAACAAGACACTCAATTCTTCCTTTCTTTCCTAGGTCAGTGTCAGTTACAGTATTCATACCCTGAAAGATAAAACCGAGTCTCCTTATTTTTACCGGATGGTCCCAAAAGAAGATCTCCAGGATGCTGGGATTGTCAAATTGCTTCTGCATTTCAGATGGACATGGATTGGCCTTTTGTTTACAGATACTGAAAATGGAGAGAGATTCGTAAGGATCTTGACACCCCTGATGTTGGACAGTGGTGTTTGTGTTGCCTTCTCCCAAAGACTCCCACGACAGATAGCAGACAGATTTTCCTTAACCATTCATTCCTCCGTCAGGTGGGCCAGTGTCAATGTATATATTTACTATGGGGAGATCCGCTCCTTTATACCTCCACTTCTTATCATAGAACAATATATTCAGCTGCTGGTGGCACTCAGTGCAGGGAAGGTCTGGATCACAAATGCTTTCTGGGACATCTCTTTCTCTTTGAGTTACAGTCCTTTAGATTTCCAGCACATCCACGGATTTTTTTCCTTCTTGATGAGGAATCCCAGAAGGCCAAGTTATGACAGGTTTCAACCCCTCATCTCCGCTACAAAAAAGATGATGGAACAATCATTTCATTGTGCATATTCAAAGTCAGTGTTGTCTATGAAAGGCAGGACAAGATGCAGGGAGAAGGAGATCCAGGAGACGCTGGCCCAGGACATCCTCGAAGGCACCCTTTCATTGGACAGTTATGGTAACTACATTGCTATCCAAGCTGTGGCATGTGCACTAAATGCTGTGTACTCCTCCACATCCAAACAGAGAATGGGGGCACGTGGAGACTGGTTAAAGAGCTTACAACCATGGCAGGTACTTCTTTGTATTTGTGGATTATATCACTGAAGATACTGAAAAGTTCTTCCGAAAGGGAACTGTGATCTTGGGTCCAGACCTGAAGCAAATTGTTGCTCACTTGGTCTAGCTGTCTTTCTAGCTGTCTGTGGACAGAGAAGGCTCATATAGTTTCACTTGGGCTAAAAGTATTTTGATATCTACAGAATGGTATGACTTGATAAGTTAAAACACACTAAAAACATATGAAACCGTTTAAAATACAAATACATGAAAATTAAAATATATCATTACGAAAATACATCATCATTAAAAATTGACTGGGTAGGCCTGCCAGAATAGGTAGAATTATACCCAGCAGCCCTCTTCTCCCTGGCAGATACAGGTTAAAACCTTCTGATAGCAAGGAGTCTGGAAAGAGTTATAGAAGGTCGGTTTTGACACCTAGCCCAGGAAGATCATGTATAAACATCTCGTCAGAAATGTTAATAGGATGGAATGTTATTATGTGTGTGTATGTGCTTTTAAGTTGCCTGCTGTCTTATGGCAACCCCATGATTTTCATAGAGTTTTCTTAGGCAAAGAATCTTCTTAAGTGGCTTGGCCAGTTCTTTCCTCTGAAAGATAGCCTACAGCACCTGGTCTTCATTGGTGGTCTCCCATCCAAGCACTAGCCAGGGCTGACCTTTTAGCTTCCAAGATCAGAGGGGATCTGTTGCCCTTAGGGCAGTGGTTCTCAACCTGTGGGTCCCCAGATGTTCATGGACTTCAGCTCCCAGAAGCCCCAGCCACTATGGTCAATGCCCAGGGCTTCTGGGAGCTGAAGTCCATGTACATCTGGGGACCACAGGTTGAGAACCACTGCCTTAGGGTGTTCAGGCCCTTTTGTTACTATGGCATGTGTGCAACGTAAGGTGAGCTGGTACCTTCCATGTTAGACTGTACGAGTCTCGAACCCTGGGGAGAGGAGGCATTCCATTCAGTTTCTGGGCAAAAAAATGAATTTCTTTTAATAAGGTTGTAACCTTGATTCTCCAGGTCTGGTCTTCTGGTTTCTCCTGCCATTAGTAAGGAAGGAAATCCTCTTTCCCTTTTCCTTGTTTCTCTCTTTACATATGTAAGTTGTTCTCCTGCAAGCTTGCAGTCATTCTGGAAGACGTGGGCTGCCTACGGTAAACCTTTGCTACACATTGATTGTGCCTTTCCACCCTTGTGTCTGGTTGATAGCAACAATGGGCAGGTTTTTCCTGGAGTGCAACACAGCCGATATGTAACACAACAGTGGGAAATTCAAGATAAAAAATTAATCTTTCATTCAGCCCGGGCAAAAAGAAAGATTGATGTCCAGTGATCTTTCCACAAATCAGACATGCCAGAAGAAAGGAAGGCACACACGTGTATACTTCTCCATGGTATAATGAATTAGCATACAAAGTTGCTTTTATGTAAAATCTGGTAAGATTCAGGTATCAGGGCATGTGCTTTGGCCCTGTCACATAGCAGTCCCTGTAATGCATCAATCACTGAGCATCTATCCAATCAATCACTTAGCATCTATTTATCCAAAGTGGGGCCTGCTAGCGTGCCATACTCTGGGAGCCTAGCACTGTTGTCTCCTTTCTTATCAGTAATATGCATCCCATTCTCTGTGTCTGTATGTCTCCCAGGTCCAGTTCCTGCTTCTCAGGGCTGGTCTCCTAATTTCCAGGTGCCAGTCATCCCCACCACTTAAAAATCTATTTTATAAATAGCTGTTACTAACAAAGCAAGCTAGTAACTCAAAGGGCCTTCGGGAAAACTCTGCAGAGGCTGGTTAATTGATTTGTTTGTGCCAGTGGTTCTCAACCTGTGGGTCCCCAGATGTTTTTGGACTTCAGCTCCCAGAAGCCCCAGCCACTATGGTGAATGCTCAGGGCTTCTGGGAGCTGAAGTCCAAAAACATCTGGGGACCCACAGGTTGAGAACCACTGGTTTGTGCTATTCTATGCTACTCTAAGTCTCTACTCTAAGACCTCCAAGCATGCAATGGCACGGCACGCCCAAGTCTTCTACACAACTCTTCTGCAGACACAGCTCCCCAAGGCTTCGGCAGGCTTGAATTGAATGTGACCGCTATGCATCTGTCCAAACATCCCACAGCTCCTGTGGGAAAGTAACTGTCGAGTCCTGCTACTTTGTGTTGCTCAAGAAAACACACGGATGATTTCCATGTTGTTTATTGGAAACACAACAGGTCAGTAAGACAAACGTTGCTGGAGTTAAAACCTTGCTTCAGCAGCTATGTTTTATAGCAAAACACGTTAATCCATCAGTACTTTTCCCCAGACACTCATTGGTAGTTCTTCCAGGTTTATACTCCGCTTCCTATAATTGCCAAAACGGTTTCTTTTGGTCAAAGCTACTTCTGTCTACAGTTACTTTGGTCTTTAGAAATTCTCCCCCATCTTTGATATTTTAATTCCGAGTGCCCTCCCTTGCATTCTTCAGCCTTATCCTCATAAATCACCCTCTGACTGCTATCATCTAAGCAAAAACAAACGTTATTTAGCTAAGCTGGCCAGTTGCTATTTATTGCCCCCTTCCACAAACAATGCTGACCATTTGGTCTTTAAAACGCCAGCCTACCCTAATTCTCAATTACACCCCCAGCACACCCTTTTACAGTTAGCATTTCTATACAGCTACACATGCCCACCTCAGGCCATTTCCGCACAAGACTGTTATAGCGCTATGATTCCACTTTCAACAACCTATGGAATCCCGGGGTTTGCAAGTTCGGGAGGGGCCGGGCGGCGCTATAACAGTCTAGTGCGGAAATGGCCTCAGCTCCACGGATCTCTACATGCGTAGGAGAAATAACGACATGACAGTTAATAGATGCATAAGATTCCATCAGGATTCTGTCTAGCGATTTCTGCCATCGCCATCTTCTTTCTCAGTCACTCCCCTTTGCTTCCATTTTGTATCAGTGCTCTTTGAGAGACAGTGTGTCATAGTGGTTTGAAATTTGAACTATGGCTCTGGAGACCAGAGTTCGAATCTCTGCTTGGGCCTTATGGGCTCTCCCATACTTTCAGCCACATATGCAAGGTGGATATAACAAACTTCTTTTTAAGTTTTCTAACTCTTCTTCTGTCATTCCAGCTTCACCCTTTCCTGACCAGTTTCCACTTTTGCAATATTTCCATGGACGGAGTGTATTTGGACAAGAACGGGGATCTGACCGCAGACTTTGACATTGTGAACTGGGTGAAATTTCCCAATAGCTCCGTCCGTCACGTGATAGTTGGGAGTATAGAAAGACAAGCATCCTTAGGCAGGAACGTTCTCATTGACCAGACTGTTACTCTCCACTCGAGATTATTTAATAAGGTGAGCAATAACCATTGCTTTAATTGCTTTCTCTTTTAATATTTGTCACCTTATAATGATGAAATAAAGAGTAGCTAAGATTCCTAATGAATTTCCCTTAGAGACTGAAAAGCACTGGGAATGTGACATTTGTTAAGACACTGAGATAGCATGATACCATGTGCACATAATTGTTCCTCACTTTTGAACGGATGTACTGACCTTGCTGGTGGGCCCTTGTGGCACCCACATTTTGAGGTAACATGGATGCATTTCCTCTTTGCTAGACCCTGCCTTCTTCCAGATGCTCCAGAAGCTGCCCACCTGGACATGCCAAGGAGGTTCTAGAAGGAGAGCCCATTTGCTGCTATGCTTGTACCTCGTGTGCAGAAGGAACCATCTCCATTCAGGAAGGTAGGAATCCTCCCCAAGGGCTGCAGGAAAGCTTTAAAGATAAGGTGAAGTCTGTCAGACAAAGGGCTAGGGTTACCGGCTGAGATCCAGAAGGACTGCTGGTGGGGCGTAACTTCTCAAACCTCCCATCAAGTCTCGGGTGAAGGTAGATTTACAGGTCTGTCTGTGATATCAATAGCAGCTCTTGTAGAACAGAAACATACAACATTTTGGGAAACTTTGGGAAAGGAGGGATTTAAGAAGGCAGAACCTGGAAGGAAATGTGATCAAAGAGGGTGGTACCAGCAAGTTGAGATCTTCTCTTCCTCTGAGCATGGTGGCAATTGTTTAATGAATTAGGATCCAGTCTGAGTAGCACTAATTCTCAGGGTTCTACTGGAATTGTCAGTGCCCTTATTGGACTACAGTTGAGAACATCATTATAGACAGGCTTGTATAAACCTGTTTTAAAATTTCAGGGCAAGCATAACCTTAGTTTGGTCTACAGAAATCCTCCTGCCACTCAATAACTGTTTGTGTTGGTAGAATGACATGCAGAGAAGTCCTGGGCTGCTTCAGGGATGGCTGTTGGTTTTGATTGCAGAGATGGAAATGATATTCAAAAATAATTGAAAGTGTGTGAAAAAATGTGTTTCCCAAGTGCTAGGAGAATCTCAGCAATCTGAGATGGATTCTGCACAGACAGGGAGAATCTCAGCAATCTGAGATGGATTCTGCACAAAATTTGTCCATTTTTCACTCAGAAAAAAATGACTTTAATTTCTGCACAGAACATGTTTTCTGTGAAAAGAAAACACATGCAGGTTTCTTTTCTTTTTTCTTGTTCCGCTCCCCCCCCCTTTTTTTTTTTGGTGCACAATGACTCCTGAATGGTGGATGGTCTGTGAAAATACCACAGTTTCCAAAGACACTTTCTCACAATAGGAATTAAGTTAGTCAGATGGCTCATTGCCTATTTTGGGAATGAAACTAGTAAACAATTGCATCTCTGCTCCAAATCGACAGTCGCTGCTTCCGTCCCAGGTGCCTGATGGAGGCATGAGAATCGAGGGTACCTCTCTTGCTGGAGCACAGCCAGGCAGATGACTTCTTGGTGCACTCTGGGGCAGTCAGTGGCCAAGGAGGGCAGAGCTGTGCCTAG
The DNA here is from genome assembly GCA_948472985.1 of Iguana delicatissima. Lineage (NCBI taxonomy): Eukaryota > Metazoa > Chordata > Lepidosauria > Squamata > Iguanidae > Iguana > Iguana delicatissima. The sequence continues at coordinate 93,084 of CAOKZL010003448.1, read as the reverse complement.
GAATTTCTGCCTGCCTGCTCTTGTACACACCTAGAGGGTAAAGGCATTGCTTTCTCAGTACCACAAAGTGTCACAGCAGAACATATGATCTCTCTGCTCTCCTTTCACTGGCAGGGAAAGACTTCTGGCGGATTTTTTAATGTATCATTGCTCACAAGAGGTTTCTCAGTGGGGTGTGTGTGATTATTTTTAAGACTTTTATACATCTTTTAAATTATTCTACACTATTTTAATGTGATGATTTGATTTTTTAAAAAAGTTATTGTTAGGTTTTAATCAGTTCCTTTTGTGAACTGCCCTGAGTCCCACTTCAGGAGAAAGGCAGCAGATACATGAAATAAACAAATAGGAAGGAAGGAAGGAGGGAGGGAGGGAGGGAGGGAGGGAGGGAGGGAGGGAGGGAAGGAACACAGGTTCCTGGTACCATATTCAGTAGCTGCAACTGAAATGATCTGAAACTCCGGTAATCAGTAATAAACCGGAGTTCAAGAAACTGGACTAGAAGGAACAGTGATCTAGGTAAGTTCCATATGATGCTATTTGTCCATGGTATCATTTTCCTTCTCAGACTCAGACCGTTGCACAAAGTGCTCAGATGATCAAAAAGCAAACAAGGTGCGAGATCAATGTCATCCTAAGGATATGACCTTTTTGTCGTATAAAGAACCTCTGGGGATCATCCTGGCTTCCTTTGCCGTCTTCCTGTCACTAACTGCAAGTTTTGTGATAGGAGTCTTCATTAAAAACCAAGAAACTCCATTAGTCAAAGCCAACAACCGGGACCTCTCCTACACTCTGCTTCTCTCCCTCTTGCTTTCCTTCTTGTCCTCCTTTCTTTTTGCTGGTCAGCCAAGGAAAGCCACCTGCCTTCTCCGACAAACTGCCTTCAGCATCATTTTCTCAGTGGCCGTCTCCGCTGTGTTGGCTAAAACAATCACGGTAGTGCTGGCCTTCCTGGCCACAAAGCCGGGCAACAGGGTGAGGAGATGGCTGGGGAAGAGCTTGACCAACGCCATAGTCGTTTCTTGTTCCGGTGTTCAAGTTGTCATCTGCACCATTTGGCTGGGAACTTCTCCACCCTTTCCTGAAGCTGACATGCACTCTCAGTCTGGACAAATCCTGCTCCAATGCAATGAAGGCTCTGTTGCTATGTTCTATGTTGCCCTCGGCTACATGGGCTTCCTGGCTGCCATCTGCTTCACAGTGGCTTTTCTGGCTAGGAAGCTGCCTGGGGCCTTCAACGAAGCCAAATGGATCACCTTCAGCATGTTGGTCTTCCTCAGTGTCTGGGTCTCCTTTGTGCCCACCTACCTGAGCACAAAGGGGAAGTACATGGTAGCCGTGCAGATCTTCTCCATCTTGGCCTCCAGTGCTGGGCTGCTGAGTTGCATTTTCATTCCCAAGTGCTACATTCTTTTGTTGAAGCCTGATCTGAATACAAAGGAATATCTTACAGCAAAAAAACTACAGAGTTTCCCAACTCAGAGTATTCCCAGCTCAAAGTAGTTCCATCTGAGTTTAGTTGTACTTAGTAGCAATAGTCATGAAGCCTGTAATTGTTACGCTGTTGCAGGAGCCCAGAGAACACAGAGACCACAGAGCAAGAAAAAGAGTAATTTATTACGCGCGGGCTTTTGGCTGGATTTCTCCAAAAGACCAAAAGCCCTGAATTCAAGTTGCACAGCTCTTTTATAGGTAAAGTTCACAGCATACACAAAGATCACAGCAAAGATCGCAGGCATGTCTCGGTCCACCCCTCTGGGGTCACAAATACCACATGCTGTTACTAGCTAATTACCCCCGCGCTCAGACCCCGGAAAGTGCTTATCTACAATCTGCAATTACCGCAGCCAGTCAATAAACAACACCCTGGCTACGTGATCAACATCCTAGCTACGTGATACATTGGCTCTCGTGACCTTTTTACCCTTCTTAAATCTTTCTCCGTTCCTCTGACCTAAGCCCCCAGCTTCTACTTTATTTCTACTTTATTATTTCTAATTCATACCTATATCATTTCCCCCCTTAAATGCATAATTTCTAAACAATTATAGCATTTTGTGACGTTATATCATAAAACAGCGTCAGGCTGAGCCATCAAAGCGTACAGAGCTGCTGTCTTACTGGAAGTAATTTGAAGCATATTACTTATACATTGCATAAAACAAGGAAAGCATATACACAGAAACAGGAATATTAGCGCTACTGGCAACAAAATTACAAACAATGCTTTTAGCCAATTCAGGTTTGGTAACCAAGATGTGAGCCACTTCCACCAGCTATCATCCCCTTCATTTATATCCTTTACTACTTCGTGCAGTTTGTTAATTTGTGCTTCTATCGCGTTGCTGTTATCAGACAAGTTGAAACAGCACAATTTCTGATGCTTTTCGCATCCTACGTGATGGAGAAGGAAGAGATAGTCAACGCCTGCCCGATTTTCCAATACAGCATTCCTTAGTTCCCGCTGTTCTTTGTTAAGCAAGGATAATGCTTTGGAAGTAGCGTTTATACTTTTGACTAGCGTGCAGGCTATTTATTTCTAGTCCGTCCTCCAGAGCCAATCCTGTTATTCCAACCAGGGAGAACGCTAACGCTATTTTCTCCTGGTCCGACCATAAGTGTGATCGGCCGTCACAGTTTTCATCTAGAGGGGCGGCTCTAGCTCTACGGTCTCGCTTCTGAGGCCATGGAGGAAGGACTGTTACCAGACGGCTAAGGCAGCAAGGTTGAGTGTCAGACAGATAGGCTGGTATGTATGACCAGGTTCGAGACCCACAGGTCCAGAACCAGCCATGAGGTAAAAGAACATGACCTTGGTAATAAGATATATTTTGGATCTCCTTGCAAGGAATCGGAGGTCCTGGAGCGACCTTGCATTGGCTATTCTTACTCCGACAATTGATCGTGCGCGCGCAGGTAGCATTGGCTCCTGCTACTGTAGGAGTTCGTAAAGTGAACTCAGTTAGGGGTAGAGAATTTGACGTGACCCCCCCAATCTGCGCTGCAAGCATACGACATATCTAAGTGGCTAAAGATCGAACTCTGGTAGTGGGTACTATCCTGGATTTGGCTTGGCTGCCTACACACCGGTATCAGACATGAATTAATGAGTCTATTGGCAGGAACTCCCTCTGGCAAACAGAAATGATTTACCTCGGTTATATTAGCTAGGTGTAACCAATAGTTATCAGCCAAACGTGGGGATGCTATCTCTTCAACCCTTTGAGCATTGCTTACAAATATCATATACATAGAGAATAATAAGAGTAATATAAAATGCATGTTAGTATTACATCCCTTCCCGGGCTTCCTGGGGTCTGGCTGTATGCAGGGCTGCTGGAATCCTGGACAGCAGCGATAGAGCCTAGCCCCCGTCTTCTTTCCTTCTCCAGGTGCAGGCTTAGCTGTACGTGGAATTACCAGCTTCCGGAGTGGTAATAGTATAACTCAGCCTGAATCTCCGTGCCGCTTCTTCAAGGTGAGCTTGAGTGGGTTAGTAGGGTCCCCAGCTACCGACCACCCCCCTTTTGCTCGCTTTACACGTGTCCAATGTATCCAAGGTTTTATACCAGCCACCTTTACAGCTGTGGGGGTGGAAAGAATGACAGTTTTTGGTCCTTTCTACCGGGGAGTCAATGGATCAGATCTCCAATCCTTAACCCAAACCTCATCCCCTGGCTGGAAAGGGTGAACCTCCGCTTGTTATCCCGTATTCTACGGCAACTGTCTTGGCCACTTGATCGGCTCTCCTATTTCCCCGGGCTACTTCACTCTCCCCCCGCTGGTGTCCTCTACAATGCATCACTGCCACCCTTCTAGGATGCCATACAGCTTCGAGGAGTTCTGAAATTTCCGCTCCTGCAACAACACTAATGTACTTCTTGGATTCTAGACTCAGAACACAATGTCTTTTCTTCATTTAATTGTCAAAGTAGCCATGAACAATAAAAAAAATGACCGTATTAAATTTTGCAGAGACATTGTCCCTGCTTCCAATCGTCACTCAGTCATTGGGGCAGGGGATGGATTTGGTGTACGAGTCCTAGGTCTTAATTGTCATGCCCTGCCTTGGAGACTGTGGCAGTGAGGAGGAGGATTCTGACTCTGAGGGAGAGGCTTCCCCAGAGGCTGAAGTGTCCCCAGAAGCTGGTCCAGAGGTATCTAACACAAAAAGCAAGGGCCTGAGCCATGGGAGTAAAATAGAGGAAGACATAAGTGACACACCTACCTGCAGCAGAGACGCTGTGAAAGAGAGGGCTTCCGTCTTTCAGCTCGTTCAAGTAGTAGGAGAGCCCTAATGAGGGAGCACCTGTGGCGACAGCCACCATAGACAAAAGAGGGCTGCAGCTGGCCTTTCTTCCCAGGGCCAGCAACTGGCCTCTTTGGCTCTGAAACTCCGTACTGTGCTCTTGGATCTGGTTGTCTTGGAACTCTGCCTGTTTGGACTAAAGTTTGCACTGCCCCTTTGGATTTGTTTGCTGTAGGCTGCCTTTCTGTTTGGACATTCTTTGACTCTCACCTTGTGAGTAGGAGCTGTGGTGCTTGTGAATTACTGCCTGCTCTGCCGTATACATGACATTAATGAGCCCTTTCTCGTGTGAGAAGCAGTGAAGTATGCCTCAACCTAATCAACAAGACTGAGTCTCCAGCTAAGGTGAAGCAAACAACCATGCTTTATTGCAACAATGAAAGATAGTACCTAAGGGCTGGAGTGGTGTAGTTGTTTGAGCATTGCACTATACCTTGAAGACCAAGGTTGGATTCCCTGCTTGGCTGTCATGTCCGAGAAAGACCAGGCAACCAACAAGCAGACCTGCAGAATAGAGCTTTACTCATGGCAGAGGGGGAGAGTTGTTCAAACAAGGTTCAGGTCAGGAATTCAAGGTCACAATGTAGCCAAATCCACAAGGGCAAACCCAAATTGACGCCAGGCATGAAGATGTCCAAGAGAGTCAGGATTCAGGAAGACACAGCACAGGGCTTCAACCACTGGGAACATTAATTGTCGACCATGAAGGGCTAAGCCAGCTTTTGCCTTTTATAGGCCCTTTTTGCAGAGCCAGCGCTTGCGCGAGGGGGAAGGGCAGCAAGCACAACAACCCTCTCCCGAAAGGCCGCCGCTTCCCCAGCGCCTCCGTTCCACACCTGGCGTCTTCTTCCATGATGGGCACTCTTCAGCCATGCCCCCAGCTTCCGCAGCGCTCCCAGGGAGCGCTGCGGAAGCTGGGGGAGGAAGTGGGGAGGAAGCGCAACAGGCCTGCCTGCAACGGCGCTCCGCACTCTGGTAAGTGCGGGACGCCGCCGGGAGCCGTGCGTGAGCGCCGTTTATTTTCGGCTTGAAGCCGAAAATAAAAATACGTGCAAGCGCCGCTTCAGCCCCGTGAGCGGCGTGGAAGTGGGAGTGCGTCGTGAGCAGCGACGCTCCCACTCCCATGAGACACACGGAGCTATTTTGTGAGAGAAAGCCCGTGCGAAAAGGGCCATAGTCTAACTAGTGTATATACCTTGTGATGATCCCAACGGATTTTATTTTTTCATAAATATTACTTCTTAGATAGACTTGAGATCCTGTATCTCTAATTCCCCAAACTGCCTTGTCCAGTACCTGTAACTTTTCCCCATATTCCCCAATCCAATTTGTATTCGGAGTTGTTAACATATCGAGGTTCAGTTTCTGAGGAAATACAGTGCTCTCTTCCTTCTTACTGTGACACCTTGTCTCCATAGCAACCGGCCAGGCCCAAGAGCTCTCTCGCTGAGAATCCTAAAGGCCCCTCCCTAAACTGCTAACCCCAATATTCCATAGAATCTTCACAAGCAGCCAACTGTATCAGGTGATTCTGTGATTCTGAGTTCCCCTTCCACTAAAAAAAAAAATCAGATTTATGGAAGCGGGGATTGTATTTGTTGCCATTGCTGTGTGTCTTCCAGTCCTTGCTCGCTCAGGGCGGGTTTCCGGGGCTGTGAATGTGTGACGCACCCCAGGGAATCCCGTGGTCAAGCATTAGAATCACAGAAATGTAGAGTTGGAAGAGATGGCCCCAGGGGCCATCCAGTCCAACCCCCTGCCATGCAGGGACGCCCTCAAAGCACTCCCCACAGATGGCCATCCAGCCTCTGCTTAAAAACCTCCAAGGAAGACAGAAGCTATTCAGACTTTGTCGGGACTACAACGACCATAATCCCCAGCAACCGGCCATGCTGGCTGGGGTTGATGGGAGTTGTCGTCCACAAGGTCGTGGAGGAGGCGTTTCTCTCCCCCCACCTGTTTGCCTCTAGGCAAAAAGTTCGAGAGCGCCGAGACTCTACTCCAAACTTTTCTTTCCAGGGGATTCGCCCTGCCTGAGCCTTCCTTTGGCCAGAAGTTCCGGGAGCGGCGAGGCGCTTTAAGAGTTAAAAAGAGCGAGTATTGATTCCTAGAGCGAACGTGCCAAAGGGGTCGTAAGAGGGGGAATCCAATTGCCGCCCTTCCACTTCCGGCTCCTCCTCGCCTCCCCCCTCTCCGCCCCTGGGAAAGGAGGTGGGGATTTTCCCACGCGCGGGCGCGCCTTAAGGTGCGGGGCTGGTTTTCCTTCCCGATCCGAGGGGCGTTGCTGGTGAGTGAGAAGCGCCGGGAGGGGGAGCGGAGGGAGAGGGAAAAGACCCAGGAGGGGTGGGTTGGGGGTGAAAAGCCCACCCTGGGAGTGCAGAGAACAAAAGGGCAGCCGGAGAAAGGCTGAGATCTTTCCTTCCCAAAGGGAGCAGGCCTGCCTGGCTGATCCATCTGCACCTTCCTGCTCTCCCCACTCTTGGGAACCCTTTTCCCCTTCCCGCCTCCATCTTTAGCCAATTGATCCCTGCAAAGGAAGGCAAAAGGGGGGGGTGGAATGATGGGAGGGAATGGGTGGGATGAAGCCTCTCACTCAGGACCTTTCCACACTACACTGTTGTAGCGCTATTATTCCCCTTCCAACCTCCTATGGGATCCTGGGGTTTGCAGTTTAGGGAGGGGCCTTGAGAATCCTCAGCCGGAATGCTCTTGGGCCTCAGGAAACGACAAACCCCAGAATTCCACAGGATGTTGAAAGTGGAATAATAGCACTATACCATGTAGTGTAGAAATGGCCATAGAATCAAAGCTCTTCTGCCTGCAAGTGATGGGAGCCCTAAAAGGAGATGATGGAGACCTGCAGGGTGGGAGTGGGGAGCTCTAAGTTCTACATCGGAAATTTATCCTGCAGAACTTCTTTTAGAAGTTTTTTTTTTTATTAAAACATTAAAATATAAAAGAAGGAACATACATACATATCTGTCAGTTGCTTTCCATAAAGATAGGAAGATCTCTAATAGAGCTTTAAATATAAACAATAAAACATAATACTCTTATAGTATATCATGCTATACCCTTAGTATATACACATTCCTTGGAGGTTTTTAAGCAGAGGCTGGATGGCCGTCTGTGGGAGTGCTTTGAGGGTGTTCCTGCATGGCAGGGGGTTGGGTTGGACTGGATGGCCCCTGGGCTCGCTTCGAACTCTACATTTCTATGATTCTATGATTCTAATGCTCAACCACGGGGTTCCCTGGGGTGGGTCACACACTCACAGCCCCTGAGCGAGCAACGACTGGAAGACACACAGCAACAGATGCAATCCCCGCTTCCATAAATCTGAAAAAAAAAAAAAAATTAATGGAAGGAGAACTCCAAGCGTTAAAAGCAGGGCTGAACTCGGGGACCCGCTTCCTTCCTCTCCCCAGCCAGCGCGGGGTGGGGGGTCTTCTGGATTAAAACTATCGCTTTCCATCCTAGAGAGAAACTCTCTAGGGGATGCCATCCCCTCTCTAGCCATTCCCGCACTCCACTGCTATAGGACTGCTCTTCCACCTCCATTTGGGGGTTTGACTTTCATGGGTTTGCCTTGGCCCCCTTCCCAGAAACAGACACACACCCACACACACGTTTGGATATTTGCAGGTTTTCCACTTTTGTGGAGGCCCTACGTTCCTGACCCTAGCAAATGTAGGGGGCCAACTTTCTTATTCTAGCACCAAATTCCTAGCTGACTAGTTGATCCCCTCTGGTCTAGAAAAAGCCATTCAGTTACTTAATATATCAACCCCTTGTTAATTTTTAGCTGCAAGGTGATGTCTCCAAGAAGATTCTGGCCCCAGAGGAGCCCAAGGTATCTGAATGAGCCAACCTGTTCTCGTCTTTCACCGTTTGAAATTTTTATATTGTTTTAAATTGATTTCTTTTGCGTGTTGCCCTGAGATCTTGTCACATTGGGTGGGATATAAATGTTTTTAAAGAAGTAAATAAGCAATAAATAGCTGGCGTGGGTGTATTTTGGCACAGGATGGTTGATTGCCCGACACAAGCTGTCCTCTTCTGAACTTCGAGACTAAATTCAGATCAAAGTTTAGCCTTCAAACCGTTATGCATACTATCGGTCTGAAATTTGCATTTGGATTTGTGGCTGACACAACTGTTTTCGTTGTTTGCTGCTCTTCATGGTGCAGACAGCTGGACAAGATCAGGGGGCCGGGGCCAGTTTCCCTCTCCTGATCCCTCGTAACAAACCCAAATACTTCTATTGCTTTCTGTAGTCCTTCTCAAAATGGTGACAGAAACAGACATTCGGTCACTTTCTGTTGCCATTTTGAGAAAGATATATTTAGGGATAGTGTGAGCTTCTAGGCTGCCTTTGAGGGTGGGGTGCTTGTAATTTTGCATGTTTCCATGTGTTTGAGGGGCTTTAAAGGCAAAATTTTCCCTGAAATCACACTGATTTTTTTAAAAAAATTATTTTAAACTAGTATATTTACCCGGCGTTGCCTGGGATTTTATTTTCCTCTTAAGAACACACCAAACTGTCTTTTCCAGTACCTGTAACTTTTAGCCATATTTCCCAGTGCAATCTGTGTTCAGAGTTATTTACATCCCCATTTGGGTTCCTGAGGGAATACACTGTCCTCCTCCTTGCTGCTAGGCCTCATCTCCATAACAACCGGCCTATCCCAGGACCTGTGACTTATCCCTGTATTCTCCACTCCAATCTGTATTCAGAGTTGTTAACATAACAGAGGTTTGGTTTCTGAGGGAGTACACTGGCCACCTTCTTGCTGCTAGGCCTTGTCTCCATAGCAACCAGCCCGAGCTCTCTGGCTGAGAATTCTAAAGGCCCCTCCCTGAACTGTCAACTCCAAGATTCCATAGAATCTTCACAGCCAGCCAATCATACGAGGTCTTCTTGTCTCAAACAGCCAATTGTATGACGTCTTCACCTGCCTGACACAGACAAACAGACAAGATTTTATGTAGTAGATTGAGGGCGGGGGGGCGCTTCAGGGACCAGAAAAATGAATCCAAGGGCTATGTGGCCTGTGTGTGGAAATCTGACCACCATAGACCCATCGCAGACCCTTCCATCTCTCTGACTCTGTTAATCTCCCCATAGTTTTATTCTCCCAACAACAACAGATATACAAAGTTTGTCAACTTCAGTCTCCTTCACAAACAGTGGAGTGGACAGTGGAGTGGACCTTGCTGAAATGGACAAATTATCAACACTGGTTTGAGAGAAATCATTAGCGTTGTCTTCGAAAGATTGGGAACTTTTGATTGTCTTTTGGCGGAATGACGTGAGCAGCATTTTGATGGGAGGGTTTGATACGTTCCTAACAATATATAACCATTGTTAGGAAAAAAAGCCAGAACGATTCTGGGCTGCATAAAAAGGAATATAACGTCTCCTAAGTCAAGCAAAGTGATAGTGCTACTCTACTCTGTGTTGGTCAGACCCCACCTGGAATCCTGTGTCCACTTCTGGGCAGCCCAGTTCAGGAGGGTATTGACAAGCTGGAACATGTCCAGTGGAGGGCAACGAAAATGGCAAAAGGCTTGGAAACCATGCCGTGTGTGGAGCGGCTTAAGGAGCTGGTTATGTTTAGCCTGGAGAAGAGATAGTGAACAGGCAGCATGATAGCTGTTTAAATATTTGGAAGAATGTCATATGGAAGTTGGAGCAGGCTTGTTTTCTGCTGCTCTAGAGACTAGGGCATGGAGCAATGGCTTCAAACTTCAGAAAAAGAGTTCCATCTAAGCATTAGGAAGAACTTCTTGATGGTGAGAGCAGTTTGACAGTGGAACACTCTGCTGCCTGGGAGTCTGACGAGGTCTCCTTCTTTAAAGTTTCTTCAAATAGAGGTTGGATGGCTATCTGTTGGGAATGCTTTGATGGTGTGTCCCTGCATGGCAGAATGGGGTTGGACTCGATGGCCCTTGTGGTCTTTTCCAGCTCTATGATTCTAAGGAAAGTCGGAAGTCAACGTTAATTTCTTTGGTCTATAACTATTATATTCTTTCTCTTTTTACTTTTCTTCTAGTGTTTCCCTTTTTTGTCTATATTGAACATTTTTGAATAAAAAACAATAAAAAGTGGAGTGGACTGTGGTCCATATCAGCTCAGCTCTACTAGTGGTGAAGTGGAAAGATCCACAATGCATCCAGCTCAGGTACAGGTACAGGTATGGATTAAATTCTTTAGAAGGGATGAAAGAGCGGGCATTTATATGTGGTTCTCCTTTGATATGAGCACCAGTGTGGTACCATGGTTTCAAGTTGTCTGGGTCTTTCAGGAGACCAGGTTCAAACCCCGGTTGGCCATAGAAACCCTCAGGTGACCTTGGCCAAGTCCCACTCTCTCATCCTCAGAGCCAGATAGTGACAATCCTCCTCTGATCAAATCTTGCCAGGAAAACCGTAGGATAGAGTTGCCATTGTAGACATATTTGCTCTGTGTATCAAACAACCTGCAGTGGGGATAATACAATATGAGTTTGTGGTAGAAACAGGCAAAAGGACCCGAGATACTCTTGTAAAGTGGAAAAAGTAACTTGCTGTGTCAGGAAATCCATTTTGGGTATAAGAAAGTAGGTTGGCAAAACAAGTTGACATAAACTTTGTAAGAAGAGCCCCTAAAAGCCGGCCGCTAGGTGTGGATGTTGGCTAGCGTCCTTTATGAGGCTGGATCCTCATAGACGTTCCCTTCCCAAAAGCAGACTAACGTTCCCAAAAGCAGACTAACTAACTTCTTGGGAGAAAGGGGTGGGGGAAGTGACTTCTGCAGACAGGAAGGAAAGAAAAAGGCTTCAGTGCGTAGATCAAACAAAGAAGAAGAGAGCTGAAACAAAACGGCAGGCGTGCTCTCCGGAGTTCCATCTTTACACGTATTGATGCGTCTTTGCTTCCAAAAGCCAAAGTCAGGCCATTTCTGCACCCGGCCCCTCCCCGAACTGCAGACCCCAGGATTCCATAGGATGTCGAAAGTGAAATAATAGTGCTGTAACAGTCTCGTGTGGAAATCGCTTTGGAGTCAAAGGCACATAACAATAAAATTTATAAGCGTGAAGCCTGTTTCTGAGGCCTGCTTTTCGTAGTGTTGGGCTAAGGTTACAGTAGACCAGGGTTCGATCCCCACTTGACTGTGAAAACCCATTGGGTACCCGTAGACAAGTCACAGCCTTAGAGAGCGAAGGGACAGCAAACCTCTTCCAGATAAACCTTGAGAAGAAAACCCTCAGATTGGGTTTCCAAACTTTGGAGTCAACTTGAAGGCATAAAGCAACAACCGCAACCCTTCGTATGGGGTCCAAAAGCATTGTCATATTTTCTTTGGGTCTTATATCAAAACTTCTAAGTTCAGGGGATCTTGAAGGGATATGCTCTGGCTCTCTCATGTGAAATTTTGTGGCAGAAAAATAGCAAAAAAGTTTGTTTTCTTTAACTAATTCGGTCTGATAGTCTCAGGTCTCCCCGGTCTTAGTTCCATTGAATCAATGGGGTTTACTGACTCCTTGTCCAACCCTTGATTAGATAGGCCTTTCTTAGCTGGGACTCGCCAATGTGATCCAGGCCTGCTTCTTTTAATTGCAACATGTGGGAATGAATTATTGGATCTACGCTGGGATTTTGGTAAGATCAGGTTATTGTCCTTTTTTCAGGGCCTCATGTCCTTTGAGGAGGTGGCTGTGTATTTTGCCAAAAGAGAATGGGCTCTTCTGGCTCCGACCCAAAGGAACTTGTACAGAGGTGTCATGCTGGAGAATTATGGGAACTTGGTATTCCTGGGTAAGGATCCCTCTTTCTTTAATTCAAAATTGGTGTAGGCAGGAACCAGCAGTCCCGATGACAAGACTGTAACACTGATTGGCTGAACTGATGTAATGTCTCAAAATTTTGGCTAGCGACCGTTGGATCAAGTGCTCACAAACTTTTGCTGCCAAGCAGCATTTTCCATGGCCCAGCTTGACTACTACTGCCAAGGCTGGTCCCTCGTGGCTTAGAGCTATTAACCTGGAGGCTGGACTATCACAGTGTCCTTTCTGTAGGGCTGCCCTTCAGAGCTGATGCATAATGTGTCTTGAATGGAATAACCTCTTTTGGTCTTTGAGGCCATCTAGGCAGCTCATCCTGGTGCTGCCATCTGCTCTAGAGCAGTGGTTCTCAACTTGTGGGTCCCCAGCTGTTTTTGGACTGCAGCTCCCAGAAGCCCTGAGCATTGACCATAGTGGCTGGGGCTTCTGGGAGCTGAAGTCCACAAACATCTGGGGACCCACAGGTTGAGAACCACTGCTCTAGAGTCCACTGCTTTCCTTTTGCTGCCAAGCAAATAGCGTTCTGTTTAAGCAGGCTTTTAATGTATAAGCAGGGATACTTTTATCGGGACACTTCATTTATCTTTTAAACTTTTAAATTTTTGTCTGTTTTTAGATGATTTTGTACTGCTTCCTGTGGGGTTTTAATAGCTTTTGACATTTCATGGTTCAGGGTCTTCTTTTTTTCGCCTTCAGACTCTTTCTGGAAGCCGCCTTGAGTCCCACTGTGGGAGAAAAGCGGCATATAGATGAAACGAAATAAATAATACATTGAGAACAGGGCATTCAGTGTGGTGGTGTTCTCTATTTGAGATCCTCTTATACTACGTTTGCTCAAACAAATTTGCTTTTTTAAACAAAAGCTGAAGGCTAGCCTGTTTATGGAAGCCTTCTAGTTATAATTAAATTCTGTCAGGTATTTTAGAGCCAGTTGAAATGTGGCAAGCTAGTTTTACATTGTGTGCTTAAGTATTGTTTCAAATCTTCAGGCTTAAGTGGTTTACGGTCCTCCCTCCACATTTGCAGGCTTGACTTCTATGGATCTGAGTATTCATGAGGTGTCTTCATGCCTCCCCTTCCCATTCTCCTTTCCCCATTCTCTTGCCTTTTGCCATACTGTGTAGCCCTTCCTTCTCCAGACCCTGGAAAAATGCAAAGGAATGGGAGGTGGCAGCATGCATGCCTCCCCATTCCCTTGCCTTTGCCCTGAGCACACGTGCCTCCATTCTCCGTGTGTATGTGTGTGTGTGTGTGCCCTTTCTCCCCTCCATTCCCTTGCCTTTTTTCCAGGCACAGAGAAGGAAGGCAGTCGTGCCCAAGCTAAAGGCAAGGGAATGAGAGGAGCGAGCCCAGGAAGGAATGGGAGGGGGCGTATTTTTCCATTTTCTCAAGCGTTCTGTTCTCTGAACCCTTGCAAAAGTGAAGAGGCCGCTGTACCAGTATTTGCAAATAATAAATGATGAAACTGCTGAGGTTATGTGCTCCTAGGATTTACTTTTGAGGCCGATGAATGGACACAAACAGGCACATGCCAGAGCCAGAGCCTACAGTACAAATTATACTAGGATGGCAAATATAGTTGGCCGTCCACATTCACTAGGGTTAGGAATCCAGGACCCCCACAAAAGTGGATAAACTGTGTCTGTGTCTGTCTGTGAGATGGGGGCTAAGGCACGCGGGGCAGGTGGACTCAGGGTCCAAACCAGGTCAGGGAAGGGAGAGGGAAATTGCTGGACCTATACTTCCTTTCTTGTGCCCATTTCCTTTCTCGGGCGTGTGAAGGGCACTGGAAGAGGGTTTCAGAAATTGGGGTGTGAGCCATCCTTAGCAGTCAGAGACTGATGAAGAATGAGGAGGAGGAGGACCAGAGGTAGACTTTTGAAAAACTGTGCAGCCTGCTTGGAGCTGCTAAGAGGGAAGGAAGCATTTGAGGTCGGAGTAGGAGGGCTGGAGAGACTCACAAGTAATTAAATCCATGAAAGTTAAACCCATAAAGGGCCAGTTAGGTCAGGGAAGGGCTTTTGAGAAATAAATTTGGGGTGAGTGAGTGGGAGGGAGGAGAGTAACTGAGAAAGAGAAGAAGACCCATTTGGGCATCAAGACATAGTGCAAGAATGTGTGTGTGTAAGCCTCACCTCCTTGGAATATTTCTAAAGTACAGCCGGCCCCATAAAGCAACCAAGAAGAGACTGTCACTTTTACAAGTTAAGTGAAAAGTGTAAACATGTGGGGAGGACAAGAATCTTTCCATCGCCTGTGTCACCCTTGCAGGCTGCTCGGTGGCACTGGATTCGTGTTTTGGACCGTCTCCTCCTTGGAATGGAGCATCATCGGCTGCAAGACAGACTGTTCAGGTAAGGAGTGAATGGGAGGCTAATTAGGGTGGTGTGAAAGGAGTAGCTAAGTTCATCCTCCATGATAGACATGTTTAAATATTTGACAGGGTGTCAGATTGAAGAAGGAGCGGGCTTGTTTTCCATTGCTGCAGAGACCAGGGCATAAGCAATGGATTCGAATTACAGGAAAAGAGATTCCACCTCAACCTCAGGAAGTGTTTCCTGATAGAAAGAGCAGTTTGACAGCAGAATGGGTGTTGCTGCCTCAGTGGAGTATGGTGGAGTCTCCTCCTTTGGAAGTTTTTAAACAGAAGCGGGATGGCCAACTGTTGAGAGTGCTTTGACAGGGTATTCCTACATGGCAGGGGGTTGGACTGGATGGCCCCGGGGTCTCTTCCTATTCTATTATTCTACTTCGGTTGTTCATCTCTCTGGATTATTTATTTATTTTTATTCATTTATACTCCACCTTTCTCCTGATAATAGGACTCAAGCAGTCCCATTATCTGCATATTTAAAACAATGCAAGTTAAAACAATACACATTAAAAACAGTATGAACATTCCTAAAAATTTATGATTTTTTTTAAAAAAACAGTCAATTAAAAAGTTAAAATGTTACACAATAAAAATATTAAAATGCATTAAGGGACTAAATAAACCTTATAAATCAACATTAAAAGCCCACAAAAATGTCTTAGCCTGCTGTTGGAAGAAAAGCAAGGATGGGGCCATCCTGGTCTCTCTAGGGAGGGAGTTCCAAAGCCTGGGAGCAGCCACCAAGAAGGCCCTCTTCTTTGTTTCCACCAAACACGCCTGAGAGGGTGGTAGGACAGAGAGGAGGGCCTCTCCAGATGATCTTAGAGTTCGACTGGTTTCACTAAGGAAGATATGGTTTTTCAGATAACCTGGGCCCACTTTTTGAAGGCTGCAAGATGTCAGAGCTACCCATTCCAAAGGCTGTGGTCCCCAAAGATCTTCTCTTCAGAAGCGATAGTTGGCATAGCAGTGTCCAGACGAGAGTGACTAAAATGGTCGAAGGCCTGGAAACCATGAAACTCTGGGAGGAGTGGTTTAGGAAGCTGGGTATATTTAGCCTGGAAAAGAGAAGCTTAAGAGAAGGCATGTTAGCTGTGATTAAATATTGGAAGGGATGACATAATGGAGGATGGAGCAAGCCTGTTTTCTGCTGCTCCAGAAACTAGGACATGGAACAATGGCTTTAAACTTCAGAAAAGAGATTGCATCTATCCATCTTCATTCCTGATTCTATATGTCATTGTCCCACCTTTGGCGTAAAGAGCATTATAAATAAACCTTATTATTAGGACGAACTTCCTAATAGTAGGAGCAGTTCAGCAGTGGAATATGTTGCCTAGGAGTGCTCCATGTCAGAGTGAGGAAAGGTTATAAGGAAACCAGGGACCGTCTAGCCAGATGTCTGGGATTTTCAGTTCTTTTGAATGGGATTGGAAGGCTGGGAAGGGCAACACATGCAGCGAGAGAATAATTTTTTTATCCCTTCACCTATGGGTTGTGTTCTTCCTCTTAGAACCAAAGAGAGGGTATTCAAGAGAGCAATGTTTTAAGCTTGATACACCTTCTGTTACCCCTTAGTATGCCATTTTCCTCTTTGTTTTATTAGAGTTTTCTCTTATAAAAAGCTGCTTTGTTCCTTAAGTGAGAGTGGTAAGCTGTGGTCACATATCTCCATGAGAAGGTCTGTCAGAAACTCATAAGATTTAATTTTTATTTACATTTCTTCCCAGTAACCATAAGAAGGAGTGGGAGGATACTGAGCCCTTATTTTCTCAAGAGCCTAAGGAAGGAGAGGGAGATTGGATCTCCAAGGAAAGGCTTGGTGGCATCCCTACTACTTCCTACTTTTTACTACTTTCACTGCACTGGGAGGAGGTGGCCAGTCTGGGCACAATACAGCCAGACACTAGCCTTCCATTCTGCCACAATTTGAAACAAGCCCAACATGTTTTGTCCAAAATGCCAAAATGCTTTGGACTTATTTTAAATTCTAAATAACAACCATCCATAGACCACTTGGGGACCTGTTTCCTCATTTTGCCCATGGATTTCGTTATGTGCTCTTCAGTATTTGTTATTGATTTACCAATTTTGACCAGACAATTGATTGTTGTTGTTACTGGGCTTGCCATTCAATTATGGTAAGTATGATAAGCACCTCAATTCAAGAAGGATGTCAAACAAACTGGAACGTGTCCAGAGGAGGGTGACCAAAATGGTGAAGGGTCTGGAAGCCATGCCCTGTGAGGAGCGGCTTAGGGAGCTGGGTATGTTTAGTCTGCAGAAGAGAAGGTTAAGAGGGAACATGATAGCCATGTTTAAGTATTTGAAAGGATGTCGTGTTGAGGAGCGGGATTGTTCTGTACTGCTCCAGAGACTAGGACAAGGAGCAATGGATTCAAGCTGCAGGAAAGGAGATTCCACTTGAACCTCAGGAAGAACTTCCTGACGGTGAGAGCCATCCAGCAGTGGGATCTGCTGCCTCGGGGTGTGGTGGAGTCTCCTTCTTTGGAGGTTTTTAAGCAGAACCTGGATGGCCACCTGTTGGGAATGCTTTGATGGGTGTTCCTGCATAGCAGGGGGTTGGATTCAGTGGCCCTTGGGGTCTCTTCCAACTCTATGATTCTATGATTCATGTTCATCTTTTGTGTGTGTGTGTGTTGGAGTTACAGAAATGTCAAAGTTAAAGAGATTTTTTTCCCCATTTCTGTTTCAGGGTCCCCTGTCTTTTGAGGAGGTGGCTCTGCTTTTCACAAAGGACGAGTGGGCTCTGATGGATGAAGGCCAGAGAGCTTTATATGTGGATGTCATGATGGAGAACTTTGGGAACTTGACTTCTCTGAGTATGGCTACATAAGTTTTCTTCTCCATTATTGGATATTTGTTACTATGAATCTCAAATTGGTTTTGGCTTAGGGCAACTCTGTTATGACAAGCCCTTATTTCTTTCTCCCAGATCGGCATGGCAATTTCTCAGTCTGATAAAATACCCTGTCTTTTCCACACAGCTTTGCCTTTCCCCTTTATAACACCACCTTTGTGTAAAAAGGGTGAGGGTTTTCAATATTTGTTCTATGGTAGCATGTTTTCTGCGTTACTTTGAAAGCTGTATGCCACTCGGACGAGTCAGTATTTATAAAAATAAACTAAAACTTTTATTAAGATAACATACAAAATAAAGTGTTGGAGTTCATATGCAGGTCAACATTAATACAATTCTTTGGTGTGATTTTAGGCAGCTCCCTTATATCTTTAAACTCTTGTATAAGCACAAGTATCATAAACAGTCCTTTGGCTACACTTTCACCAAAGGCTCAACCCCCGGTCTAGGTCATGCTTTCTGACCAGATTCTTTGATGGTTTAATTACTCTTCTGCCCCTCATTAGGCTTCCACTGAGAATTAAACTTTTCCCACAGAGTCACTCTCCCTGGTTGATTGAAAGAATCTACTCCATGTCTTTCCCTCACTGAAGGTCTCCAAAAGACAATCAGTGTTTGCTTTTTTATATCTTTTCTTCTCGGTCACCAGCCCTTCCCAGACACTATTGGGCCAGGTCTCTATCCTGAGGAGCTTTTCTGGTAGCCTGGGAAGGCTGCTCTGGCATTCCAGATAGCCACCTCCCAGAACTTTGTCATACCCATCAATCAGAATATATATCCAAGAGCCCCTATTATTAATAGCCTTGCTCAGGTCTTTCAAAGTCAGGGCTGTGCCTCCTGTAATTGAGTCTATTCATCTGTGATGTGGTCTTCTTTTTGCTTTCAACTTTTCCCAGCATCATTGTCTTTTCCAGTAGGTCTTTTTTCCTTATAATATATCCAAAAGATGATAGTTTTTGCACTTCTAGAGAGAATTCAGACTGGATCTGGTCTCGGACACATCTGTGTTTTTGACAATCTGTGGGATCTCTAGAACTCTTCTCCAGCACCACATTTCATTGACTATTTGTATATCAGGTTATTTTCTTCACTGTCTAGCTTTCACATCCATACACAGAGAACAGAAATTCTATGGAATGGATGATCTTATCTTTGGTAATAACAACTTTACACTTGAGGATCTTACTTAGTTCTTAACAGCTGTCCTTCCAACTTGTAGTCTTTTCCTTATTTCTCAGTTAACTGTCTCCATTTTGATTGATGACTGAGCTAAGGTAAAGAAAAACTGCCAACAATTTCAGTGCCTTCACCATCTGCCTTAAAGTGATGTAAACTTGATATTTGATATTTCTGAAGGTAAAAAAATACTCTTTAAGTGTCTTTATGTACTGGCAGGGAATCTGGAATCCTCCAGAAGTCGGTGAACTCCTACTCCTAACATATGTAATCTTTGATCAAGTCTGGGGTTAATGTGTATTGGAGAAGTACACTGGTATCTCAGTAGGCACAGGCTTCCCAGCCACTGTGGTTGCTTAATGCTCAAACCATGCATAACAGTCTTCTCTGTTATGTATAATCTTTGGCCTGATTCAGCCACTTTAAAATATACGAAGCCCTTGAAAGTTTTCATAGTAAGTCACTTGCTGCCGGGAAGTGCAGTCCATCATGAAAAGGAGAGGAAGGCCTTTTTTTTGTTAAACCAAAAGTTAAGCCAATTTCAATTTGCTTCAGTTCACTTCCTGTTTTATCACAAGCTTTCTCATGCAATTTTGGCCAAAATCCATTCTTGGAGGATCCTTCACTATCTCTCTTCTAGGAGCTGCCTGAATCTTGTCCTTTGGAGAAGGGGTTTTGTGTGTGTTTGTATAAGAGACCAGAAAGGCCATTGAGTCCAATCCCCTTCTGCAATGCAGGAGCACACAATCAAAGCACTCCCAACATATGGCCATCCAGTCTCTGTTTAAAAACTTCCAAAGAAGGAGACTCCATCACACTCCCAGGCAAGGTATTCCACGATCAAACAGCAATTACTATCAGAAAGCTTTTGCTGTCTCCTTCTGTTTTGTCTCTCCTTCCCCCACCCATTGGGATTCTCAGTTAAAAAGCAGTTACCCTGCTCCTATAGGCTTGCTGAGGACACAATGGATCTTTGTCAGCCTGTTCCCTTTGCTGGGAGTTATGAAAGTCTGATTTGACCACCTCACAGTGGTGGTTGGCAGTTCTAATATCAGTGGAGTCATAAATCTGTTCTGGATTTTAATCCAGATTTTTAAGGTGCTCTTCAAGGAACTGAATACTCTCCAAAAAGATACAGCACCTTGGAGAAGGCTGTTAACATTCAGCCTAAAACCTGGAATGGATTCATTCTGCCCATTAATACCAAAGCCACCAGCTGCCAATGATTGGCTGTAGTGCCCTCAAGTTCTTTAGTCAATATCTTTTAGTCAATATTGTTCAATATTTTTATCAACGACTTGGATGAAGGAATAGAGGGCATGCTCATCAAATTTGCAGATGACACCAAATTGGGAGGGGTTGCTAATACGCCAGAGGACAGGATCAAAATTCAAAATGACCTGGATAGATTGGAGAGCTGGGCCAAGGCTAACGAAATGAAATTCAACAGAGAGAAGTGTAAGGTCCTACACTTAGGTAAAAAAAATGGAATACAGAAATATAGGGTGGGGGACACGTGGCTGGATAGCAGTACCTGTGAAAGGGATCTAGGAGTCTCCATAGACCACAAGCTGAACATGAGTCAGCAGTGTGATGCAGCAGCCAAGAAAGCCAATGCAATTCTCGGCTGCATCAATAGGAGTATGGTGTCTAGATCAAGGGAGGTACTGGTACCACTCTACTCTGCTTTGGTTAGACCCCATCTTGAATCCTGTGTCCAGTTCTGGGCACCCCAATTCAAGAAGGACATGGTCAAGCTGGAGCAAGTCCAGAGGAGGGCAACAAAAATGGTGAGAGGCCTGGAAGCCATGCCCTATGAGGATAGACTTAGAGAGCTGGGGATGTTTAGTCTGCAGAAGAGAGGGTTAAGAGGGGACATGATAGCCATGTTTAAATATTTGAAGGGATGCCATGTAGAGGAAGGAGAGGGTTTGTTTTCTGCTGCTCCAGAGACCAGGACAAGGAGCAATGGATTCAAGCTGCAGGAAAGGGGATTCCACCTGAACCTCGGCAAGAACTTCCTGACGGTCAGGGCTGTCCGGCAGTGGAATAGGCTGCCTCAGAGTGTAGTGGAGTCTCCTTCCTTGGAGGTTTTTAAGCAGAGGCTGGATAGCCATCTGTCGGGAGTGCTTTGATGGTGTTCCTGCATAGCAGGGGGTTGGACTGGATGGCCCCTGGGGTCTCTTCCAACTCTACATTTCTATGATTCTATGATTCTAGTCATGGGAGGAAGACTTTAGCATTTCCTGTGTCCCACTTCCTGTTTTTGCTTGCCTGGCATTTCCTTTCCTTGGCTTCAGAAATGCAAGCAGGAAATGGGGAGGAGACAGGGAAGGTTGGCAGCTGGAGTGAAGGAAACTTTTCCTTCCTTCCTTCCTTCCTTCCTTCCTTCCTTCCTTCCGCCCTTGGGGATGTGGGAATTTAGGACCAAGGTTGCTTTGGAAAGCCTAAAAAACGTCTCTGTTTGCTTTTTTCCCTGAAGTCCCCAAACCCAACCTCATCTCCTGGCTGGAGGAAGGAGAAGATCCATCTGTCCAAGATCCTATGGAGGAAGAGAGATCAGGAGGTAACTGCTTAGGTGTGCTGAGTGATGGATTCCTATTTTGATATCACTTCTAAGAATGCTGGTGGATTTTACTTTATTTTTTCTTCAGAATTCTGTTTTCATTCTCCCAGTACAGGCTGCTCCTATGTTAGAAGTGGGGAAATGTCATGGGTCCTTAGGGTCAATTTTTTATTAACCCCCGAGTGGCAAAATTGATCCTGTGGGAGGCCCTTAGAGGCTGAAACATTTCAATTTTTTGATGATGCTGGGGGTATGTGACTCTTAAAAGTCCCTTGGGGGTCCGGTGAGGCATCCTGATCTCCAACAGATGAGTTCATGTCCAGTTAATCTCCTGACTTACTCCCAGTTCTTGTCCTTCTAAAGAGGACACACAAATTTTCTCCCATTATGTTGATTTTTTTTAATTTTTATTTTTTAATATATTTATGTGTCAATTTTAATACCAGACAACATAAACACCCAGTGACATTTTTAACATAAGCAGAAATTAAAACACAATACTAAGTTGATAAATTAAACACTAACCACTAACTCGCTAGAACAGTTACTAATTGACTAAACACTAACTTACTGAAACACGAAAGGGCTCTGTCTCACACACCCCAACCGCACTGTAATGAGAGAGAGAAAACAAAAAATAGAAAATTATTGTTCTACTATTACAAGTCCACCTAAGCAAACTTGTTGTTGTGTGCCTTCAAGCTGTTTCTTACTTAAGGTGACCCTAAGGCAAATCTACCACGGGGTTTTCTGGGGGCTGAGAGTATGTGATGAGCCCAAGGTTTCCATGGCTGAGTGGAGAACTGGACCTTGGTCTCCAGCTAAACAAACTACTAGTAACCATATTGCATTGTTTGATTTCTTATTGCTCAAAGTCCGTAAAGGGTTTCCGATAAAGGATAAGCCAATTTCCAATTGGAAACCCTTTATGGACTTTGAGCAATAAGAAATCAAACAGTACAATTTGGTTACTAGTAGTTTGTTTAGCTGGAGACCAAGGTCCAGTATCTTCTCCTGAAACATGAATAGGCTTACCAAAATCTCTACAGCAAAGTAATTTTTTAATCACTAACTAGATACAATTAGAATGACTAAATAAAATTCTGAACTTATTCCTAAAAATGTGCCGTAGATTATTTCTCCCATCTAAATTCCTCCCTTTTTGTTTCTTAATTTTCCACTCTTGTCTGAATTGTTGAACAGATTTGGAGACACTCAGCACTGCATGGAAAGGAATGGAGTTTTTTATTTATATACATTTATTTACTGGGTTAATTAAGCTTTCTATTATTCTCTTGGAGGTATACATATCTTTCTATATACCCAGCTTCCTACCCCCAAAAAGCACACCTTAACCAATACGCCCAAGGCCCATTTCCAGGCAAAACATTCAGTCGATGTTATTCCAACCTCAAGCCTTAACACAGCTGAAGGCATCACTGAACATTTCTAGTGTTAAATTTGGATTAGTAAGAGGCAACAAGTTAAGAGCTGACAAGACATATTTTACCAGGACAGTTTAATATACCCTGGGGTTTGGAATTCCCCTTTCTCCCTTTCTTTCTGCTTATTTTATTTGTTCGCCATCTTAGTCTGTAGACTTCAATCTAGTGTTAAGTTCCCTGGAAGTACAGTTTATTACTGTCAATAGGGCCTCCTTTTGAGTAAACACATATAGGATTGCACTGTTAGTCTCCTAATCCAGAAGATGGAGCAAGCTTGTTTGCTGCTTCTCCAGAGGCAAAGACATGAACCAATAGATTGAAAGTACAGTGATTCCATCTAAATGTAAGCGAGAGCTTGCTGACAATAAGAGCTTTTTGGTACTAAAATAGACTGCCTCAGGGGGTGGACTGTTTTTCCTTAAGGGTTTTCAAGCAGAGGTTGGATGTCCATTCTCAGGAATACTTTAGCTGTCAATTTCTGCACTGCAAGTAGGTTGGATCAGATAACCCTTGACGTCCCTTTCATCTTCAAGAATCTGTTATCCTTTTCACTGTATAGCTGTACAAAAAAAACTTTGCCCCCCAGTAATTCTTAGATTTCATCTAAATAATATTATTTTCATAGTCTGATTGTAATGCATGGAGGCAACTGCTGTTTACCTTGCCTGTTGGAGGCAGGCACACATTGCTATGGTGGGATTAGTTGGAGCAGAATCTAGCTCTTTCCCAGCCCAATCTTTGTTTATTGCATGATTTCCTAGAGACATGCTGCGCAACCCAACACCATAGATCTGAGTTTCTCCCACCCTCCTTAACCACCCTCCTCAAAAACCTGCAGTGAGACAAAGGAGAGAGATGAATGGGGGCCTTCAGGAAAAAAGGAGGTCCACTGTCAGAGGTTTTGTCAACTGAAGTATACTTGGAAAGCCTCTGGCCAAGACCCTGCCTCATGGGTGTGGAACATAACACTCTGTGGCTACAGGTCTGCATATCCCCCGTTTTCCAGCAGCTGCTAAGCTGCGCAGGAAGCTGGTACGGCTCTTCAGTGGCCATTGAGTCAGAAGGGATAAGGAGTCAGAAGGGGTAGGGAGTGAGAAGGGAGGCAACCAAGCAGAGGTGACTGCTTCCTGATTTTTTGCAGTTGGCTGTAGAGAATTGTAGTGGGGATGGGAGATAGTCCCCACTGATTGATCATTTCTTTCCTCCGCATGACTGTAGTAGCACTTCACAGGACTTGGAGAATGTAGGAGTTTTTAGAATGGTATGGTGATTACCCCCTTGTTCCCATCCAAAACAAGGCATAAGTGTGTAACCTCATGTTAGTACACATCTATGCCAGTAACAATGTTCTGGTCTGTGCCTCCGTTTTTTCTTCCTGTCTTGAACTGGGAAGAGCATAGCTAAATGCTTGGTTCTAGTTTAGTGCAGGTGTGCCCAATGTAATTTCCTTTTCTTAATTTATTAATTTTCTTTGCTCTTCAGAAGGTCTCCCAGCTACCAGATCTGACTTCATCTCATGGTTGGAAGAAAAAGAAGGAGGAAAACCATCATTTCTTAATAGCTTCATGGAAAGAGAGAGATCAGCAGGTGGGTGTTTAGATGTGGTGAGATCCTTTGGTTGGGTTGTGCATTTTCTTGACAGATATTTCTTCTCATTAAATGTCAAGTCAGTGGTTAATTGAGAGGTGTGCTCTCGGACAACAGCTTGTGGAGTCTGGTTGGGATTTTGGTGATGCCTTATGCATCCATAAATTCCTCTATGGCACTAATTGGACATTTGAGTCTGATGTAGCTGCAGTGCTTTCCAATCTGAAGGAGTGGAGTTGTGCATGGAAGCATGTCCACAAGGATGAGCATTCCTCTGGGATTTATGTACACATTTGTTTGTGTATTTCATTGCACCTCTGATGTTGTAGTTTAGTTGTGAAATGTTACCATTCAACACAACTGTTGTGGAGCATGATGAATGCACAGTTCCACATGTAGAGATCTGTTTCTCAACCATGATGTAGGATCTCAGTCTTTGCTTGCAAAAGTGTACTTGGTTTCTATCCAAAGTGAGGAGGAAATGTCAGTACTGAATACTTTAAATAACCTGCCATCATAGCTTGCCCAGTAGTATCTACTCTGAGATTGGACCTCCAGAATCTTGAGTAGAGATGTTCCTAGGTGGGCAGTTGGATACCTTTATTTGGAAATGACATGGATCAAAATATCACAGTGTGTTAACTAGCCATAGCAGCCTTTGATAGTTACTTCTGTTGATCACCAGAAGCTGCGTAGTATAACTGGAAAGTTTGCCCCCTGCCCGAATTGTATTTTCTACTTTGGTCATCAAAGCAGGAGTTTAATTTGATGCCATACCTGATTTGGGGCTCTTGATTTTCTCTCACCAGATTCTTCTTTTGATTCTTTCAGGTGACAGAAGGAAGACTGGTAAAGAAAGTAAACAACATCACATGAAAACTGAAAAAAAGCAAGAAAAGAACAATTCTATTGCTTTTGAAGCGGACAACTGTCATGAAATTCCAATACTAGGAGAATGTCCTGAAGGGAAAAAAGAAGTTACTCACACTTCAGAGGAACTGTTGATATGCTCTGAGTGTGGAGAGAGCTTCAGTCCAGAGATGTACCTTATTCATCAAAGATTTCACATGGGAGATGAAGCATTTCCATGCTTTCAGTATGGAAGGCAATTCACATCAGCTCCAGACCTTAATGAACATCAGAGATATGAGAAAAGGGAGAAGCCTTATAAATGTTCAGAGTGTGGAAAAAGCTTCCGCTGGAGCTCAAATTTTAGAAGACATCAAATGAATCACACAAAAGAGAAGCCCTATAGATGCTCTGAGTGTGGAAACCAGTTCATTTGCAAGTCACATCTTAACTCTCATCAAAGAATCCACACAGGGGAGAAGCCCTATAAATGTTTGGTGTGTGGAAAAAGCTTCCGTCAGAGTACGTATCTTAAATCACATCAAAGAATTCACACCGGGGAAAAGCCCTATAAATGCTTAGTGTGTGGAAAGAGCTTCAGTCAAAGCAAATACCTTAAAATACACCACAGAATTCACACAGGGGAGAAACCCTATAAATGCTCAGTGTGCGGAAAGAGTTTTAGTCGCAGGTCAGATCTGCGGTTGCATCACAGAATCCATACTGGTGAAAAGCCATTTAAATGCTCAGTATGTGGAAAGAGCTTCAATCGAAGTACAGTCCTTAGAGTACATCAAAAAATTCACACACTGGCAAAAACCTATATATGCCTGGTGTGTGGATTGCAATTCAGTCATAGTGTAAATCTTATTTTACATCAAAAAAATCACACAGGGGAGAGGACTTATCCATGTTCAGACTGTGGAAAAACCTTCAAGTGGAGCTCAAACCTTAAAAGACATCAAAAAATCCATACTGGAGAGAAACCTTATAAGTGCTGTGAGTGTGGAAAACAATTCAGACGCAACTCAGACCTTAGCTTGCATCAGAGAATCCATACAGGGGAGAAGCCTTATAAATGCTCAGAATGTGAAAAGAGTTTCAGTGATAGTAGAAGGCTGAAACAACATCAAAGAACTCACACAGGGGAGAAGCCCTATGAATGTTTGCAATGTAGAAAAACCTTTAGTCACAGTCAGTACCTCAAATTGCATCAAAGGATTCACACGGGCGAGAAACCCTATAAATGCTCCAAGTGTGGAAAAAGTTTCAGTCACAGCATAAGCTTTAAATGGCATCAAATAATTCACACTGGCAACAAGCCATATAAATGCTCACAGTGTGAAAAGAGCTTCAGTCATAGCATAAGCCTTACTTTTCATCAAAGAATTCACACAGGAGAAAAGCCCTATAAGTGTTTGGTGTGTGGAAAAAGCTTCTGCTGGAGTTCAAACCTTAGAAGACATCAAATAAATCATGCTGAGGAGAAGCCCTATAAATGTTCTGAATGTGCAAAGCAATATCGCACCAAGTCAGATCTTACTATGCATCAAAGGATCCATACAGGAGAGAAACCTTATAAATGTTTAGTATGTGGAAAATGCTTCACCCAGAATACATATCTGAAATCACATCAAAGAATCCACACAGGGCAGCGGCCCTATCAATGCTGTGAATGTGGAAAGAGTTTCAGTCAGAGTTCACACTTCAGCGCGCATCAAAGGATCCATAGTGGGGTGAAGCCCTATCAGTGCTCAGAATGCGGAAAGAGTTTTAGTCAAAGCTCATACTTCAGTGCACACCAAAGAATCCATACAGGAGAGAAGCCCTTTAAATGTTCAGAGTGTGGAAAGAGTTTTGGTCACAGCACGCACCTTAAAAGACATCAGCGAATTCACACAGGGGAGAAACCACATGTATGTTCTGTGTGTGGAAATCAGTTCAGTCGTAAGTCAGCCCTCCAATCACATGAAAGAATCCATACTGGTGAGAAGCCGTATAAATGCTCTGAGTGTGGAAAAGACTTCAGTCGCAGCACTGACTTTAAGACACATCAGAGGATCCACACAGGAGAAAAGCCATATAAATGCTCATACTGCGGAATTGGTTTCAGTCACAGTTCACATTTTAATATACATCAAAGAATCCACACAGGAGAGGAGCCATATAAATGTTCAGATTGTGGACGGTGCTTCAGCCGGAGTACACACCTTAAAAGACATCAGCTAATTCACACAGGTGAGAGACCACATGAATGTTCTGAGTGTGGAAAGCATTTTGTTCGCAAGTCAGATCTTCAGTTGCATCAAAGAACCCATACTGGAGAGAAGCCGTATCAATGTTCAGAATGCGGAAAGAGTTTCAGCCAGAGTACGCTGCTTAGAAGACATCAAAGAACGCATACAGGGGATAAGCCATATGAATGCTCAGAGTGTGGAAAGGGTTTCAGTGACAGCCGAATCCTTAAAGTGCATATAAGAATCCACACAGGGGAGAAACCCTACACGTGTTCTGAGTGTGGAAGGAGCTTCAGTCAGAGTGCACCCCTGAAAAGACATCAAAGAATTCACACAGGAGAGAAGCCCTACAAATGTTCTGACTGTGGAAAGTGTTTCAGTCACAGCACACCTCTTAAAAGACATCAAAAAATTCACCTTAGCAGTGAGTGGAATGTGGAAAGATCTTCAGTGAACACACACCACTTAATTTTAAAAAATTAGAATCCAAGGGAGAGTAGCATGTGAATAGTCGAGAGTAGATGGAGTATTCTTGTGTGGGTTTGTATGTGGATTTTTCATTTTTTTCTTTCTTTCTTTCTTTCTTTCTTTCTTTCTTTCTTTCTTTCTTTCTTTCTTTCTTTCTTTCTTTCTTTCTTTTTGTTTTTAGTGAATAAATCACAGAGAACTGAAATGAGGACCAAATGCTTAAATGCTGTTAATGTGGTAGAGAGTGTGACTGAGCAATGAAATTCACCTAGAGTTGGCATCCTACAAGATGTCTTAATCTTGATACTTCATCTACTAAATTGTCTGTGATGAATAAACTTGCCTCTCAGTTACTGTGTTGGTCTAAAGTACACCAAAGATAGACTCTCAGGTGGCCATTGTGTTTTGTTTTGCTTTGTTTGTTTTGGTAGAGCAATGTAGTTCATTTTGGAACCTAGTATTTTTTTTTCCATTGAACTCCTGCACTGGGAAGATTTTCTCCCTGTGCTATTGGCTTTTTTACAATGAAATTTAATTGATATGATGTTGGTTGCTTTTTCATTTGTTGCCATATAAGAGAATGTATGGTATGGAGAAGGTTGGTAGAAAGAAGCTGTTCTGTTCTTCTTGTAATATGGAAACTGGGCTCACCTACTGAAGCAGAAGGGTGGGAGACAGAGAACAGATAAACTATAGAATTTACAACCACACAATGTAGAAATACCTGACATTTTGGAGAGTTTTAAATGGAGATTGTACCAATTTATGGAGGATGTGGCTCTTATGGGCTATTAGCCATAATGGACCTTTCCATGATGGTGGCATAGCATGTCTGATTAAGCATGAGGTTGTGTTGCTGGTAGCACTGCTGCTGGATGGGTCTTCCATGTCAGATAGGCTTTTGCTCAGGAGCTGGACTAAAAGTACCAAACAACTGCAGCAGTAATGTGTGTGGCAGTGATAGTGGAGTGGCACTGATGGAGGATCTCTCAGAGACAATGGCAATGGCACCTTAGCTAACTCTTGTAAGTACTGTGCAGAAGGAAGAACCAAGAAACCACTTCCACAAATCTTTTTACCATGAAAGCCCTATAATGAGATGACCCAAAATGGATAACAGTGACTTGGAGATCAAAGTCAAGAGCAGTTAACAACAACATCCATCACAATTGATGCACACTGTTTCAAGTATCAGAGACCATATGTTTCCATATATTGCTGGGGATCATGAGTGGGAGGGTGCGGTGGCCTTCAAGTCCTGTTTGTGGACTTTCCAGGGGCATCTGGTGGGACGCTGTATGAGCAGAATGCTCAACTAGAGAGGTATGATCCAGCACAGCTCTTCCATCATGACTGTTCTTTGTAGAGGAGAAGCTGCACGAGAGGATAGGAGCCAGAGCAAAACTTGCAGTAAAATTAAAGGTGAGACCAAACAAGGCTTTAGACATTTATATACCAATGCACAGAGTTTGGGAAACAAACTAAACTCGACGTCATAGTGCAGGAAGGTAAATATGATTTTATAGGTATAACGGACTTGAAGGGATGGCTCCCATGAATGGAATATGACAGTTGGAGGGTATAGCATTTTTTTTAAAAAAAGGAACGAAATAGATGGAGTAGAAATGGAGGGGGAGTAGCATTATGTGTCAAAGACAAATTCACTTGTATGGAATTCAAACCACAACACCATGCTGGGGCTATTTTTTTACATGTTATGTGTCTTCAAGTCATTTCCTACTTATGGTGACCCTAAGGTGAAATCTATCCCAAGGTTTTCTGGGGCTGAAAGGGTGTGATGCTCCCAAGGTCACTCACTGGATTTCTATGCTGAGTGGAAAATCAGACTCTGGTCTCCAGGGTTGTAGTCCAACAGTCAAACTATTACACCATGCTGGCTCTCTCTTTTTTTTTCAGGTGCACCTTGTTTTAATTCAAGCTGTGACCTGCCTTAGGTCCAATGTTGACAGAAAGATGGGACAGAAATGATAAATAAAAATAAAGTATAATAAACCAGAGGGGGTCAGGAGTACACATCTGGTTTCGTCCTTCCATCTTCACTGTTAGAAATCAAAACCTGTTTGGGGACTGTACATCTCAGTTTAAAGAAGACTTGAACTTCCTTGACAGCTGTTCTGTTAGCACCCCTGTTAAAAAAAAAATCAGGGATGGGAGGAGGAACTTTAGAGGGCTGTAGGAGGCCACAAAGACCCATAAGTTACTTGTTGCCCACTGCTGAAGTAGAGTATCTGAGAGGGTAACTCTTCCCTGTTCCATTCCCTCCTTACTCTCTTACTTGGTACATCATGTTAAGTAACATGATCAGTTGGGATGGACCAGAAAGGTTTTTCCCATCCAGTTCTACAAATTCTAGAGACCCTTTTCACCCAGTTGGCTAGGTTTGCCTGTGCACAGGAGGTGAACTGTTGATCTATGTACGCCCATCCAGTTCTTATCACACTAGAGCTCCCACCAGCCCTAGTTAGCATAGCCAGTGGTGAAGGAGTTGCAGTCCAACACTTATCTGGAAGGTACTATTTGATCCACTTTTGCTCTAAAGACTTTTGTTTTCTCCCATGAAGCAAGTGCTAACAAGTTGTTTCTGTGTTTTTATTTTAAATGTAATGTCTCACTTAGGAATGTCTCTTTGTGTTAGTCCTATAATAGATGTATTTTCAGTGGAGCTCTGCCAATGATTAAGGATTTTTCCCCCCTCTGATTTATTCCTACTGGAGCGGAATGGCTTCTCTCACCTGCTTCAGTGAATCAAGGAACCAGTTTCATTGAAAGAAATGCATTTCTGGGCCCCCATACCAGCAGGCTGAATTGAGTGGAATAAGAGCCCTGACCTTGTATACTAATATAGTATCCTGAAAGTTGTCAGGCTACTCACACATTGCAGATGTGCTGTTGGAAGTTTGGAAATTTCCATCCAACTAACATGCCTAGCAGATGTTTAGGTTATCTTTCCAGCGCTGGTGTCTACAATCATAACATCATAGAGTTGGAAGAGACCACAAGCGCCATTGAGTCCAACCTCCTGCCATGCAAGAACACACCATCAAAGCATTCTTGACAGTTGGCCATCCACCTCTGGTCAAAAACCTTCCAAGAATGAGACTCCTCCACACTCCCAGGCAGCATATTTCTCTGTTGAACTGCTCTTATCATCAGGAAGTTCTTCCTAATTTTGAGAGAATCTCTTTTCCTGTAGTTTGAAGCCATTGATCCTTGTCCTAATCTCTGGATCAGCAGAAAATAAGCTTCCTCCATATGACATCCCTTCCAATATTTAGTCATAACTAAATGTCTCCTCTTGACCTTCTCCAGGCTAAACATAGCCAGCTCCCTAATCCAATCCTCACAAGGCTTCATGGTTTCCTGGCCTTCAGCCATTTCGGTCACCCTCCTCTGGAAGCGTTCCAGCTTGTTAATATTCTTCCTGAACTGTGGTGCCCAGAACTGGACACAGGATTCCTTCTGGTGGAGTCTGACCAAAGCAGAATAGGGAGAGAGACTATATCCTTCAGTTGTGTGATAATGAGCCCATTATCACATACCTCCCAAATCTCAGTCTGGCGACAGCTGGAGGCTGGAAACACATCAGCAGTGATTTCATACTGGTAACCTAGGAAAGAACAGAGTTAAAACATACATGCAAATACACAATACTGCATATTAGCTATACTGTTAATTAGCAGCTTCGCTGAATATGACTTGGGCTGTTTTTGTAATGTCGTAACTATTCCTAAGTAATGCCTGAAGGAAGGTGCCTTCATGTACCAGACACCTATTTGCTCAAGCAAGATTGCTTAACTAGGATAAAAGCTTTCCTTTAAAGAGCTCCTCTTTTCCACACTCTCTTCACATGCTTT
Organism: Iguana delicatissima; assembly: GCA_948472985.1. Classification (NCBI taxonomy): domain Eukaryota; kingdom Metazoa; phylum Chordata; class Lepidosauria; order Squamata; family Iguanidae; genus Iguana; species Iguana delicatissima. Next base: position 61,488 of record CAOKZL010003448.1, on the reverse strand, counting down.
GTGTGCACCTACATCTGCATGCACATAGAATTCTCATCCTCTACAGAAGGGGAAGGGAAAGTCTGTCGTTCCTCCTGCCATTTTGCAAGGTGCCAGGGGTTGTAAGAGCCTAGCCCAGGCTGCCAAGGCCCGGGAATCCCATGAGTGGGGCCACAACAGAGGCCAGCCTTGCCTCTTCTCCGCTCTCCCAGCCCCCAGTGACCGGGATCTGTGGGACCCCTCTTGACCATGTCACTCATATGAACATTACAGCCAGCAAGCCTCAAGGGGTGGTTTGGCCTATTAGGTTTCATTCTCACACAGCCTGGTTGCAGGCTTGAGGCCCATTTAGGCCTAGTCTCCATCTCCATCATCTCCATCTTCATTTTCATCTCCATCATCTCCATCTCCATCATCTCCAACATTCCCATCATCCCCATCATCCCCAACTCTACCTCTACTTCTACCTGGTATTACCTCGACCACACCTGGACCTTATTGGTAGGTTGCACCTTGACCTGAAGGCCACCTCCCCTTCATCATCCCCCACCACACTTCAATACAAGCAAGCCCATTGGTGGATGTGATTCTAAGCGACTGAGTGTTGGACTAGAAATTAACTTTTCTTCACCACAGACCTCCTTTAAATATCTTTTATTGCCGCAGAACACCAAGACTGAACTTTAGTGCACTAAAGCGCATCACATATTCATTTGAAGTTGCCCTTCTTCCAATTTGGAAAGAAGGGGGATACAAGGAAATGCATACACTCCTATTATAGTATTTTTACTGGAATGATTCCATACAAAGTTCTGTTTGAACTATAAAGCTCATAACATTTCTTCAAGCCTTTGCAGACCCCCTGTGAGGACATTGTTGCCTCTGGGTGTCCACAGGTGTTGGGCCCGAAGCCCTCTGGGTAGGTTCTGTGTTACACACACACATTTTAGTTCAGCCTGCTCTCACACTAACGAACATATTTAGGGGGTTAGCTCATGCTATTGCATTGCTAGGTCAGGCTGCCCTGTGTGCTGCAGTCCTGTGAGAATAGCCAAGGAATGTTAATGATGGGTGCTTCGCTCCCCGCGCCGTCCAGTACAGTGAGGGGAGAGCGAAGCCTGATTAGAGACCATCCCCTGCCGTTTCGGGCAGGTAATGAGATTTGGCCATGAGCCTATCCTGCATCTGGCCTCAGTAATTGGCGTCTGAGGTAGGATAGCCCCCTCCTGCCCGTTTTGGCACAGTGGATTGATGGATTGGCAGCCTGTTTTGCCACTCATGCACAAAAAACCTATATAATCTGTTGGAACCAAGAGAACCCTGCTCCGTTGCCTGCTTTGCCTTTCTGACGGAGTCAGAATGTACGCATACTTGTGTGCCTTTCATTTTTCTTTTCACTTCTTTGCTTAATAAACTGCGTCCTCAAAGACCGGAACTGGCTTGGTTCTTGCCTCCCAGCATTTCGTACTTCGAACCTTGCATGGCCAATCCAGGGAGGGTCGCGTGTGCTACAACAGGTTAAGAACCGCTGGGCTAGAACTTGTGTCCTGAGTGGAAGAATGGACCCCAAGAAGGGTGGCAGAGGGTCCAAAGGCAAGGGCTTGCTAAGAAGCCCCCTGACTGACCAGCTCTATGTGTCCGCTTCTTCAGAAGACGAAGGAATAGGAATGTTCAGCTAGTTGAGATTACACTCAATGCTTTGAGAAAAGGGCAGGCTACCCTATCTCCTGGGCCTCCTCTATTTTGTAGTTGCTGTTGCTATTGTTACTACTACTACTATTACCATTATTATCTTTATTTCTATCCCTCTTTCTGCCAAGCTGTTATGGCAAAATCTATCTGTCTCTGAGTTTATGAAGCCAATGAAAAATAACTCAAGAGAGATTGAGTAGGGTAAGAAGACCTATTTAATTAAATCAATTAAAAATTACCATTAAAAATTATCAGTTGATTAATGGGATTGACATTTCTTATAGAAATTGTGTCAGTGATGAATACATCCTCCATTTGAAATTTATATTCTCCTCATCCCTTCAAAAATGCACATTATTGGTTAAATTTTTACACAGGTGGACACAGCCTTTTACTTCTCTCTAGAGCTACATTGCTTGCTGTTCTTTCTCCTCAGAGTTAAAACCTTTATCTTCCAGCACAGGCCAGCCAGTAACATGTTGTTTTTCGCCCTGGTGTGTTCTTATCTTTTTTCACATCCTGCTAACAATTCAGCTCCCTTTTACTTGCTCAGAGCACGCTCCTTTTGGTCCTCCTGTAACACCCATCATCTTGCTTAAAGACACACATTCAATTGTTGACTTCATCTGCTAGAAAAATACTAATTAATTCCTTATTGTGTGTTACGCATTATCACAAAAAAAGACCTTAAAGTGCCTTACCCATTAAAACAACAGAATTTAAAGAGAAATAAATACTACATATTAAAACAGAATTAAGCTATAAAATAATTAAACCAGCTGAAAAGAGATTAAAAGAAGCAATTAAAATTAAAACAGTACAGCACCCCCTAGCCTGTTCTTTAAAACTTTTTGTCTTAAAATGCCTGTCTTAGAAGGTCTTTGCCTGTGGCCAAGGACGGCAAAGGGGGGACCATTCTGGCCTCCCAGAGTGTGGGGCAGCCACTGAGAAGACCCTCTCTCATGTCCCCACTGTACATGCTTGGACAGTGGTGGGACTGAGCGAAGGGCCTCTCTGGTGATCTCAGAGCCCAGACTGCTTCACACAGGGAGATACTCTCTCTCAAGTAGTCTGGACTTGAGCTATATAGGGTTTTATAGGTCATAACCAGCACTGTGAAGATATCCAAAGCACCCAATAGAAAGAGCTTTCTTACTTTGGTAGAGAAACCCTATCCCGGGGTCTACAATTTTTAATATCAAATAATTCTATGTGCCATAGAGGTCCCCTGAAGGAGCACGTAGGCAGGCATGGTTGAAAGACCAAAAACCAGGTCAGACCAGTAAAATTCCCTGTCACGTAGCCCCAGGAGATCTCAAGGTGTGTAAATTCACAATATACAAAGGATCCTCAGCCCCGAGACGTCGACTTGAAGGGATTAACAGGCAAGCCCCAAGTTGAGCAAATATTTCATCAAGCAGGACCCTTAACATAGCCAAAAATCTGGAGATGTTGGCAACACACAACAAATCCTATCAGGCAAAGGATTTGGAGCTATGTGCTCACTGCAACTCCCATTGTTCTCCCCAGGAAAGGATTAATCCTCCAGGTACTTTTTCCCCTATAAATACCCCCAGCTTTTGAGCATTTCTTGGGATTGCTCCCAGTCGTCCCAGCCAACCGTCGCTCCGTTTGTAGAGCAATTCCTTCAGCTCCCTCCATGCTGAGCCCCACTTCTTCGCTTCCTTCCCGGACCTAGGACTTCAGGACAAAATGCAGTATTCCCCAACAACACCCCTTTGAAACTCCCCTGTCCAATTTCCTCTTTTATTTCTTAACAGCTCTTCGGTGAGTATGTGCATGAGTGCATTGATGCGTAAGACTTACATTCAATAAAATCAGTTATTAGGCAATTTGGTGTGGTTTTTGGCTTGGCCTGACCCTGTAAAAACTGAGTAAAAAGACCCCGCTAGGTTACCCTACCTCTGGCATCGCTACTGGGTGTGCTCTGGCTAGTTTCCATTCCCCATCATGTGAAGCACATTGAGGCATCCCCCGAGGGACCCCTGATATTAGGGTAACGGCTTCACTAATGGGATCTTGTCCCATCTATATGCCTTGGAGAGGCAGACACAGGGAGAAATTTCAGGAGTGGCCATGGAGACTCACAAGGCACCTTTGGTTGGATCAAGTGATGTTGGTGGACAGGTAGAGGCTTCAATGGCCCAGGTGGCAGCAGGTGAGTTACTAACACAGCCAGTTACCTGTCCGGGGTGGTGGTGTTGGCCCTGGGATGCTGGGCAGCACCAGAAGTTCATGTAGGCACGCACACTGCAGGCAGCTCAGGAATAAGGCCAATTACCTGGCCGCCTTGGGCATAGGCTCCCGCCCCCAATGGGCACCCTCGCCTAACTGTTCACAGAACACAATCCCTCAGATCTGTCAGGGAGCAGATGTGGGACTTGGGTCTTGTTTTTTAATAGAGGTTTTGACTATATCCTAGGCCAGAGCTTTCCAAACTTTTCATGTTGGTGACACACTTTTTAAGACATGCATATTTCATGAGGCAGTAATTCAGTTTTACTAGCAAACCAGAGGTTAAACTAACCCCTTATTAGAGATACAGACACATACATATATTGTAATAACAAAATGTATAGGGACACAACATATGAAAACCTTTCATATATTTTTAAAAAATATGATTTATAAATAATAGCATACATTTCCAAGATTGTAGGCGGCACACCTACGCACTTCAGGTGACACACTAATGTGTTGCAGCACACTGCTTGGAAAGCCTTGCCCTAGGCTATACCGTATTTGGAGCTCATACTCTCACCTTGTACAGTCCACCAAAGAGAAGATATTGAAAGGGGAACATGCAGAATTCAGAATGCTGCAAAGGAGTTAGGGCAGTCAGAGACAGGGCGAAGACCAGTTAGGAAGAGAGGAACTGATACAATCTGAATAAAGCTTTGGAAGCAGGGAGTTGTATCTACAGGTGCATGCATGTAATCAAACAAGCATGAATATGCACACATGTATATGTATAAGACAAGGAAAGAAGAATCCCAAAGAAGAGGTTTATTGTTAAATCATGACACAGGGGCCTCGCTTGGTGCACAATATGCATAGGGAATGAGGTACTCAGCCTGCTATGCCTTGAAAAAAAAATTAAAGTGTTCCCCAGATAACCCAATCTATATCCGAAGAATTCTGCACCTTTTCAAGTCGGGGAGTACCAGATATGAGTCTTGCTGTACTTAATGGTAGATGAATGTTCTGTTACTCTGATGGAAAAGTCCTTTCCTGGGGTCTACAATTTTGATATTAAAGAATGATTCTGTGTGCCAGAGAGGTCCCCCAAAGGGGCACATGGGCAGGCACAGTCAAGAGACCAAAAACCAGGTCAGGCCAGTAAAATCCCCCATCACGTAGCCCCAGGAAACCTCAAGATGTGTAAACCACAATAAACAAAGGGTCTTCAGCCCCAAGACGCCAACTTGAAGGGATTAGCGTATTTGCCCCAGGTTGAGCAAATATCTCATCAGACGAGGGCCAGAAGTCACACCACAGTACACAACCGAAGATCCGGAGACTTTGGCAACACCTAACAATCCCATCACGCAAAGGAAATTACCGATGTGGAGCTTCGTGCCCATTGCAACACCTGTTGTTCTCCCCGGGAAAGAATTAGTCCTCCAGGTACTTTTTCCCCTACAAATAGTCCCAGCTTTTGAGCGTTTCTTCGGATCGCTCCGGTTACCCCAGCCGACTGTCACTCCATCTGTCGAGCAATCCCCTCAGCCCTCTCCGTGCTGAGCCTCACTTCTTCACTGCCTTCTTGGACCCAGGACTTCAGGACAAGGTGCAGTATTACCCCAATGACACCCCTTCAATGCTCCCCTGTCCAATTTCCTCTCTTTTGCTTCTTAATAGTTCTTGGGTGCGCGTGTGCGTGAGTGCGTTGGTGCGTGAGACTTGCACTCAATAAAATCATTTATTGGACATTTTAGTTTGGTTTTTGGTTTGGCCTGACCCCGTAAAAACTGGGTAAAAAGACCCCCCTAGGTTACCCTGCCTCTTGCAGTGCTATTGCTTGTTCTCTGGCTAGTTTCCATTCCCCATCACGTGGAGCACAGTGAGGGTTCCCCCAAAGGACCCCCAAAAGTAGGGTAACGGTTCTTTTTTAGCAGTGTTTGGACCTCAGATCCTAAAAGATATTGTTTGAAGCTGAGGAAGAAGACAGTTTCATCTCGGAGTCAAGAGGAAATGAAGACCTTGCCTTAGCTAGAAGATACTTCTCCAAGGATTTCCAGTAACAGGTACCTAGTTGTCAGGGCCTCCTTTCCATCTCAGGAACATTTTCTATCACTCTCTGGGACCCCAGACTCAGGCGTGATCAAGCAGTCTGGGACAAAGCTGAGGCTGAGCAACACACTGCTTGCTTAGCAATCCTAGGTCTAATACCCATCCAGTCCATTCAGAAAGCGGGAGGCATGTTTGAAAAAAGCTGAAAGATCCATGTCCTGAGTCATTCTAAAAAAAGATGGGATCACTGGGCTCTCCCAGAGGCCTGGGCAGCATAGGGAAGACAAGAACAAAATGCATCTCCTACAGTTCGTTTTTTAATTATTATTATTGTCCATCATTCTGGCCTTGCTTTCTCTCCCATCCACCTCTGCTGCCCTTCATTACACTTTTCATGATTCTGTATTTTCATCAATTTCCCTTCTGAGTAGGCAGTCTAGGAACTGTTTCTTGTTTCTATGGCTCTTCCCTCCCCCCCAACTTGGAAACAATTCTCAAGTGATTCCAGTATTCTGATTTCCCCTATTGGCATTCAGTGATCATTGTCTTTCAGCCAGACACCATTTCATTTTGCACTTCTGCCTTGTTTCCTAAGGCTGGGCTTTTTTTTTTTTTTTTTGCTTTGATTTAAATCTTTTTCTCAACTCGTACATGTTCTCTTGTGTCTCTAGATCTCTGATATTGCCTAGTAACCCTATCAATGAACTCACTTACTTCCTGCCAAACAGCCTGGATGGCAGCTGATCTTTGCCCATTTTGTTCACATCTTCCTAGAATCATGATAACATCGCAAGTTCTTTTGAAAGAAAATTAAATCTTCAGATGACACTTTCAGATATCCAAAAAGAGAGTCCACACACCAGTGTGATCATGCTTCATCCACCAAGGCAAGCTTTCAGGAAACTTGCTCACATGCCTCTCTTCTCTCTAGAGTCATACTAACCTAGCAAACTGTATAAATAGAAAACCAGATTTGCAAACCATACTTTCTGAAAATAAACTGGTCATAATTGATGGTATCAGACTGTAGTTTGCTGGGTATTTTTGCTCATCACCTATAAATAAATAAATAACACAGTAAATAATTATGTTAATTCTGTTTGCCCACTTTTTGTCATCTGCGTCCTGTCCAGTTTGGACTTATCAGTCCATACTCAGCTGAGGATTGCTCTTGGATCAAGATATTTCTCTGGTTGGTATATCAGGAGGGCCAAGTGATGGGTTCTGTAGTTTCAGCATGTTCTGAAGCAACCTTTCACAGTCCTATGGCGTTAAATCACAAGTGTTCGCTAACTCAGGATTTTTTTTACTTTCAAGTGAAAACTAAGCTAAGCCTAGACTGCAAACTAAGGTTTAGACTCAACTAGGGTTTGTTAACTGGCAAGTGGTACCTTTGTCTGCATACCCCTGAAGTAACATACCCACATAAAGTTCCTTACATTATTTCCAACTCTATAAACCTTGAGGAGTTTTCTTCCTTTTAATCGAATTCTACATGATATTTTTCATTTAAAAATTAGGCACAGCACAGGAAGGGTGAGGGGATTTATTGAATGGGCCAAATTTAATGTATGTGTATAAAACAAAATTACTCTGTTGAGGATCTGAGGATCTCCCTACGCTCCTTAGCTGTACACCAGGTATATGGCAGAAATTGCATTAGGGCAAAGCTGCCACTACTTCAACTTGTTTCCTTGGCTCTGTGACAGAGAACCAATATGCTAGGATAGGCACACAAACAGCAAAACCCAGCTTGGATGGGCATCCAAGAAAATTTAGTCACTCGTCTGGAGTCTCACTGCTATTCCATCATGTGTGTTCAGGCTACACTGAAAGATGGATCCTCCACTCTAAACTGAAGCTCTCTGAACCTGTATGAGACCATCTTTGCAAAATGTGGACTTTTGTACCCATTAAGTTCATCTACTATGTTTGGTGGCTCCAGACTTTAAAAGACAGCAGTTGGTCAGATGATGCAAGCCACAATTTCCATTAGATCAAAAAGAACTGATATCCTGATGACAGGAAAGAGCTGTGTTCATCATCAGTTCCAGATTTCAGAAGTTGCAGCCCACAGCTGAGGTCTCCCTTCAGAGAGCAGTAGAAATGTTTTGCCCCTGAGGACTGTGCTGTGTGGTCTTTCAGGATGAGGGTCTCTTTTAGCGTCATCTTTCTTGGTGAGTAACAAAGAGTGAAACGCAGTGGGACCAGAGACTATGGGGTAGCAAGGCGGGGGTGGGGGCAGGGACATCCTGTATTGTTTCCTTTTTCTTCAGAGACTTTTCCACATGTCAGGGTTGGCAGGATTTGGCTCCTCTGAGCATGAGCAGAGTTCACTCTGTGAAGCAAGGCTTCACCACAGCAGAGGGTTCCGGTGAAGCAGAAAGAATTCCAGAGGCTCATTAAGTAAGACTTAGAGGCTTGATTTATTGCCGCACTCTAAGATAAGGCTTAGCAAAAACATACCAGCATTCCAGCAATTAGACAAACAGGAATAAGAGAAGATAGTGGAGAAAAATTGAGTAGCATCTCCCCTTACAATCAGTATACTGCCAGTGGCATGGCAGGTCCAGCTAGGACGTCTAGCTGGCAGCTGGTCAAGGCAAACACCAGTGTTACCCTGGTTGCTGGGGGTCCCGGGAGGGACTCGAAAAATGTGCTCAACTATAGGTGGGGGAAATTAGCTCAGAGCACTGCTTTAGTGTTACGAGAGGCAGGGTAACTTAGCAGGATCTTGTAGCCCAGTGTTTATGGGGTCAGGCCAAGTCAAGGAGCAGACCGGTTTGAAAATAATGAATGATCTTTATTAAATACAGGCACACAATGTAAGCAACACACACACAGAGAGAACAAAGGAAAATAAAGGTGTGAGTAAGATAGCGGGATTTTCAGAGGGATAGTTGAATCGGGTGATACGGAACCTGTTCCTGGAGCCTGGAAGAAGCTAGAGAGTGATGTCGGGGTTCGGTGGCTCAGCACGTGGAGCTGGCCAAGCAAAGTGGCAGCAAGGCGGTCTGGAACTCGGGAGTGATCCAAGGAAGGTCTCGGAATCAGGGGTTTTTATAGGGAGAAGTGTGACTGCAGGCTATGCCTTACTCGGGGACAACAATGAGTTTTGGGTGCGAGACAATGTCTCCGAAAGGTCACGATTTAGCATGATTGAGTTAAGTCCGAATTGACAAAGAGGTAGACTGTATGAAAATGCTCAGTGCTTGGCCTTTAAGCTTCTATCTTGCCAAGTTACCTGCTCAGGGAAGGGAGTCCTTTGTAAACAGTGTGCATACATCATGAGGGTGTTTGCAGAGAGCGGTGATCTGGCTATTTCTGGCCTGCCTGTATTGTATTGGGATATTGCAGCATTTGATGGCCGAGACTAGTTTTGTGCTTGTCCGGGGCCTCACAAACACATGGAGGGGGTGGTATGGCAAGGCCGAATTATGATATCAAAGTGATATCTAGTGCTATCTCCAGGTAGGCCAAAAGTGCAGTAGCACCAGCCTTTTTATGCTTCCTTGTCACCCTGGAACAAGTGGGGTGACCCAATCAGTGCTCTGGCGTGTGACCTTCTGTAATACACAAGACATAGCCATAACAATTCTGCTGGCCTTGAACCTGGCTGTCTGGCCACATCGCCTCTTCTCTCTGCCGTCCACTCATAGGAAAACTTTGCCTACCTGGCAACAACCTTGACAACACAGACTAATTAAATTGTCTGCTTCTTCTAGGATGGTGGCTGACTGGTCAGAGTTGGATACCTGGAGGTGAGCATCCACAGGAAAAATATGCTAGTGTTGATGTAATCCCCGTTTTGACCGGTTGTTTTTACTAGTAGTGTAAAGACTACTTGCACATTTCCTTATTTATGTTCAAAATGGGTGTCTCTGCAAGGTTTTTCATGTTTTGGGGCTTCTTTTGCTAAAAAATATCTGTCCAAGAACTTGTTTTTCTTAAAAAAAAGAAAAGCAAAGCTCAACATTTTTGCACAGGAAAAAAAAATGTAGTTTTGTGCAAGGCTGCTATTTTCTTCACAAAAGATGCAACATGGAAAAAAAATGTACAATTACTCCATCACTTCATCCAGTGAATAGAATTCTTTTGGAAGAACTGCATTCTTGTACGCAGGAATGAGATAAGCAAAGACTTATAATTTGGACTAGAGGTAAACACATGAAGGCTCAACAGAACCCCTTTAGGGCGGATGGATGTCACACCCGTTCTTGGCACATGAGTCCAATTGAATCAGTGCACAGGCATCTCCTTCAAATCTTCCTCTGTGCATTTTAGATTCGTTTTTTTTCCAGTCGATTGCTTGTGAAGCTCCTTCACATGAACTGGAAGAGAAATACAAGCACTTCAGTTTTTCTCCACCATGGGACGTGAATAACAAAACTCAGTTTTTAATGCATATCTTTTGCAAGTAAGAAATGGCTCCTTTTGAAACCATATGTATATGAAATAACTAAGAATCTTTTATTTCCCTTCTGCTTAATAAAATCTTTTCTCTCACAGATTCCTCTTTAGCAGGCACACTAATGTCAGTGAGATTATTGACATTGGTAAGGTAAATCCAGACACATTTCTTTTTGTGACATCAGTGACAGAACAAGGTGGGACATTGACTTGGGTGTTCAGAGTTGGAATTTTAGAGAAGGATCCCACCTAAACAGTCCCAAAGGTGTTTCTCACGGAAGCCATTCCACATAAGTTGGGACTAAGTGGAGATGAGCCTGAGGTAGCAAGAGAATCTTTCCTGTTATCAATACTTGTGTCCTGTTTGCTTCTTTCAAAAGGATAAACCAGGAGAGAACTCAACTGATTTCATTGGCTAATTCGAACTCTGACATTTTGTTTCCTGAGGTGGGGTGTTGGGCTCAGACATCGCAGACTCAGGGCGGATGAAGATCAGGCTGGTGGATGGTCCCCATCTCTGCAGTGGAAGGATTGAGGTCTTCCTTAGAGGAGAATGGGGAACTGTTTGTGATGATGGATGGGGCATCAAGGAAGCCACAGTTGTCTGCCATCAGCTGGGTTGTGGAGCTGCAGTGTCAGCCACAGGGGAAGAACAATTTCAGAACGGAAGTGTCTTCATTGGGCTGGACGAGGTGAGATGCAGAGGGACAGAATTGGCCCTTAGTCAGTGCTCAGCAAACCTGTGGGGAGAACATGACTGCACTCCTGAAGAAGCAGCTGGGGTTGTCTGCTCAGGTAAGTTTTCCACCCACATCACCTCCATTTGTGCATTAATAAATACAACAGTGGGCTGTTTTTTTTTTTAAATGTTTGATCTACTCGTGTGACCTGAAAGGCATCAAGGGAACCCCAGAAGAAGCGTGGGGTTCATTCTGCCCTCCAGACTGTTAGGAATGCAGCTCCTTAGGCCCACCAAAAGGTTAAACAGTAGTTACCAAAGACTTATAACAGTTCAGAGTGAACTCCTTTATTTAAAGTCAGCACTCATTCCTGATGCCAGATGGTACAAATATAAAAGCTGCTAACACCATCACATCTACCCCTCTGTTCAAGAGAGAGCTGGATGTGGGAATCCTCTTTTGTATTTCCCCAGTAAACTTGACTGGAGAAGCATAAAAGAAATATGGCACAAATGAGATACTCAGGTTAAGCTGGGATCCGTAGGTCAGTTTCATTTTTTTCCCCCTGGCTGAATTAGCTTAAAATAGGCACATAGCACCCTAAGTCTGATTTGGCCATATTAGCTTTTCCATTTGTTCTAGATGTCTCTCTCTCTCTGGGCAAGTTGCATCAAGATAACAAAGAACCAGAGCTTTTCAGAGGCTACAAATCCCAGAATTCTATGGCCACCATGGCCATTGACAAACATGATTCAGGGATTCTGGGAGTGTCAGTCCAGAAAAGTCACATTGTGAAGCTCTGTATTGAAGATGGGGCAGCCCATTGGAGGTTTCTTGGAAAAGGTTGGAAGAAGAGATAGGAAAAGCAAAGGCCAGGAAAAAGATGTTATTAGTGAGGTTTTAATGCTGTTTTTTACTTAATTGCATGTAGCTCACCCTGTATGGAGCTGTTCAAGAGAGAGTTAGAGGTGAGCATGATAAAACGCAGGATGTCAGAGCACCAGATCCCACAACTGTGTCAACATAAAGCTGCTGGATCAGAGAAAAGGAGAGTCAATCAAATGGCAATGATTGGAGACAGTGAGAGGGAGAGGTGGAGGCAAGACTAAGGGATGCATTTTTACAAGTTGCAGTCTTTCAATTGATGTGGAGGCAGCGTCCAGGAGCAGACAATTCTCCTCAAATTCAGATGTTGTTGGTGCCAACCATGCCCTTGGGATCCTGAATCCACTCTGGGTTTTAATCTGAACTTTAAGGATCTGGAGCATATTCATCACTTCCACCAATTAGATATTGTCCTGAAAATGGGGAGGGTAGTGGACACTGTCAGAGGCTGGAAGAGGCAGCATGGAAGGCAAGTGCCAGATGCCTTTTGAGCAATGATGCCCAATTATCCATTGTCCTTGCTTATCTCAACTCTGCAAAGGCCAAGGCAGGCAGTCAACAATTGGCCAATGTTGAAAATGGTTGCCTTCAAGCAGTGGTGCCCAACATAGGTGGCCTTTCTTCAGTCCTTTCCTCAGCAAAGATCATGAGACTGGGCTTGTATACAGTTTCTTCAAGCAGTTGTCCTCAGCTGCCCTTTCTTCCAAGGGAAAGGCTAGGATGGGGAGGAGATTGTCCAGAAAAGTGGGAAGCTAAAAGAAGCAACTGCAATTTCTGGCCTGATAAGCAAGGCCAGCCAAAAACAGAAGATCTCAAGAATAAGAAAAACTCCATGACATCCTCCACTGCAAAATCCCCATGTAGAGAGGCACCATGCCCTTGATATTTAAGGACAAAGGATATCAGGTGGGCCACACATTTGTGCCCTGTTTGAGAGCTCCAAACAGAATATTCCATGAGACAGAACTTGGTCTGATCAAGTCACAAAGTTTTCCCTCTCCTTTGCTTTTGTTCGTGATTCCACTACCCATGCAACTTTTATAGTTTTGATAGACAGGGGAAATGTTCCTTTCCACCACTTGCTAACCCATTCTCTGCCCTTTCATTTACTTTCAGGCCAAATTAAGGTCCAGCTGGCAGAAGGTCCAAATGATTGCAGTGGAAGGCTTGAATTGTTCCATGATGGCAGGTGGGGCTCGGTTTGTGGTGACCGATGGAGTGATGAGGAAGCCAGAGTTATATGCCAGCAGATGGGCTGTGGAGACCCAGTCCTTGATAAATACAGAGCACAGTTTGGAAACCTCACTTGCCCCTTCTGGCTCGAATACATCCAATGCAGAGGGACAGAATCTTCTCTCCTTCAGTGCTCAACAAGCCCTTGGGGAGAATATCACTGTGGTAGTGGAATGTCTGTTGATGTTGTGTGCCCAGGTAAGTTCAACAACGGTGGCCAAGTCACACTCATTTTTCATTTAATGATTATAATTGCCAACTGACCAGGAAAAAGAAACAAACACTTGCCTGCTATCATGGCTTTCACAGCCACCTGATAGCCACTCTTGCAGGAGATGCTTCTTGTGGGGTGGAGTGCAGCTTTGGAAGAGTCCCCTGTTGATATCTTCATACATGAAGTTGCTTTATGTATCAGTAGCAACAGGAAAGGCAGGAAATGGCCATCTTATCCACAATAATGTCACCACAGGAGAACATTTAATAGATGCTTATCATACAGGAGTTGGTTTGATAACTATGGGGACAGTTGGTGTTCCTCACAGCAGGGGAAAGGCGTAAGAGAAAACTACAGGTTCTTTGGGGTGATAAGATTGTTCACGTGATTATTTCCCCCACCACCTTTGGGTTTTTTTGGATAATATTGCAGCAGACAATCCAAAGATTACTTGAAGTGCTTGTTGTTGCTGTTGTTGTGTGCCTTAAAGTCATTTCTAACTAATGGTGACACTAAGGCAAACCTATCCAAATATGTTCAGAGCGATTTATTTTGCCAAGATCTGTTCAGAGGGGTTTTGACATTGCCTTCCTCTGAGGCCAGGAGAATATAACTTGCCCAAGATCATCCAGTAAATTTCCATGATTGAACAGGGATTCAAACCCTGATCTACTGAACTGTAGTGCAATACTCAAACCCCTGCACCACGCTGGCTCTCTCAGGAGTCTGACCCTGACTGCATTTATGGTCAGAATCCTGCTTTGTGACACAAGAGTGCAGAACTGGGGCTTATGTATGCATGTAACTTATTCTGGATGACCTTCTTATACATCGTTCAGAAATTCCCCTTATTGAAGTTTATATTCACCTGCCTAATAATCTGTGCCCAGAGCTCACTTTATTGATGCTGAACATGTACATAGATCAATAAACATCACTCAGTCTGCTAAAAAAACTACCAAAAGATATCCTTCTTTGCTTTGCTCATTGTCCCGGGAAAGCTTTAGTTTGAAACAAAATCAGCACAAGATTTAAAATATGGAGACAACAACATTTTGCTCTTTCAAGACCTGATGGCTGAGATGCTGACTGACTTCAAAAGGGAGGAATCAGATATAGATGTGGGATTCCCCTTTAAACTGATTGTTATGAAGAGCAACGACTAGGAGGTGACAAATATTCTTGTGGCACTGGATATTCCTGTGCTGAGAGGACTGGAGGAGGAGATAGAAGGAGAAGACGTCTCTCCCTTATGAAAAGATGCAACTCACCAGGCATCAGAATGGAAAGTTATTAAATGAAAGAAGACATGGAGAACAATCATGTTCAATCAAAATAGTAATTGACCTGAAACTGTTCACCAGAAAGAGTTTAAGCAACATTTACTTCCTGGTCTAGGTAAACGCACTCTGATATACATCAAGACTGGAGAGAAGGGGAGAGAATTTTGAAGACCTCTGTTCCCACAAAAGAAGACATATGCCTAGTTCCACCATTTTGTAGGCAGTGGCTCTTAGGAAGAGGGGGGAATTGAATTTTTAGAAAAATCTTTATGGCTTAGGGCCATTGATTGTTATAGCAAACATGTAGGTATGTTGATTTTCCCTACAACTCATGCAGCTTGTTAAGAGAGGATGGCTATTAATCAGTGGTTTTGAAATGGTATAACACTGCTATAACTGTCATAACTGCTATAGCCCTCTTGGCTATGGCCCTTTCCGCACGTGGGAAAGGAACCGTGCAAAAACGGGACTCACCGGATTTCTTCAGCATCCGGGCGAGTCCGTCGGGATGAGGAGCAGTGCGAGCTTGTCACTCCTCACTGCTCTGGCATCCAAAATGGTAGCTTCCAGTTGGTGGAGGCTCTCCATCAACTGGAGAAGCTCACCAGCCTAAAGCCCATCCCCGGCTGATCTGCAGGCATGCACTAGTGCACGCCTGCAAATCTGCACCGGAGCACAGCGACGGAGCGACATGGAGTTGCGCACTCCATGCTTTTTAAAAACCTCTTAAAAGAGGTTTTTAAAAAGCATGCTGCACAACCAGTTCCAGTCGCTCCAAACTGGACTGAGGTGCGGAACTACAAAAAGTAGTCTGCCCCAGTCCACTCCACGGTGCAGAAGACCTCTGTTGGAGGTCACTCTGCACCATTTTAATAGCCCAGTGTGGAAAGAGCCTATGTTTAGAGGCTCTATAAAAGACAAGGAGACAGCTTAGGACCCTCAGGTATGCAATTCTGTGTTCAAGAGACTTTTTTTTGCATGGGAATTCCAGGTATGAGTCCTCAGCTGCAGTTTAAAATGTTATGATTTTTCAATCAAGTATACCAGTGATGTGTTTTATTCAACTGTCTCTCTAAACAGAGGTGCGGCTGACAGGTGGTTCAACCCCCTGTAGCGGCCGAGTCGAGGTGCTCCACAACAAGAGATGGGGAACAGTGTGTGACAATGGCTGGGACTTAGACGATGCCCGTGTGGTGTGCCAAGAATTGCACTGTGGAGGACAAGCTTTAACGGCAATGACTGGAGCGAAGTTTGGACAAGGATCAGGTCCCATTTGGATGGATCATGTGAACTGCACAGGAGAAGAAGATGGTTTAAAGGAATGCCCACGACAAAACATCATCAGTCACACTTGTGACCACAGTAAGGATGCTGGTGTGGAGTGTGCAGGTAAACATCACAAAACAGTGGGTGTAAGAAGGGCATGCTCATCAAATTTGCAGATAACACAAAATTGGGAGGGGTTGCTAATACGCCAGAGGACAGGATCAAAATTCAAAATGACCTAGACAGATTGGAGAGCTGGGCCAAGGCTAACAAAATGAAATGCAACAGAGAGAAGTGTAAGGTCCTACACTTAGGTAGAAAAAATGGAATACAGAAAATATAGGATGGGGGACACGTGGCTGGATAGCAGTACATGTGAAAGGGATCTAGGAGTCTTCATAGACCACAAGCTGAACATTAGTCGGCAGTGTGATGCGGCAGCCAAGAAAGCCAGTGCAATTCTCGGCTGCATTAATAGGAGTATGGTGTCTAGATCGAGGGAGGTACTGGTACCACTCTACTCTGCCTTGGTTAGACCTCATCTTGAATACTGTGTCCAGTTCTGGGCACCCCAATTCAAGAAGGACAAGGCCAAGCTAGAGCAAGTCCAGAGGAGGGCGACCAAAATGGTGAGAGGCCTGGAAGCCATGCCCTATGAGCATAGGCTTAGAGAGCTGGGGATATTTAGTCTGCAGAAAAAAAGGTTAAGAGGGGACATGATAGCCATGTTTAAATATTTGAAGGGATGCCATGTAGAGGAAGGAGAGGGTTTGTTTTCTGCTGCTCCAGAGACCAGGACAAGGAGCAATGGATTCAAGCTGCAGGAAAAGAGATTCCACCTGAACATCAGGAAGAACTTCCTGATGGTCAGGGCTGTGTGGCAGTGGAATAGGTTGCCTCCATGGAGTGTAGTGGAGTCTCCTTCTTTGGAGGTTTTTAAGCAGAGGCTAGATGGCCATCTGTCAGGAGTGCTTTGAGGGTGTTCCTGCATGGCAGGAGGTTGAACTGGATGGTCCCTGTGGTCTCTTCCAACTCTACATTTCTATGATTCTATGACTGGAGGAAGACACACACTCTATCTTTCTGCTTCATAGACAGCAGATCACTTAATCCTAAAACACTTGTGAATGGTCCAGTTTAAGTAGGTGTAGAAACTATCCATCTGTAACACAAACACACCGTGTCAGATAAAATTTTGGTTGGTCCACCTATTTTTGAGACCAAGAAACCCAGAGAGAAGTGCAAGGTGGTCCCAGTAGAAAAACAAGACCTGGATGACAAGGGAAGTTGTAGGGATGGTTGAGGCAATGAGGAAAAAAATGATGTGTGGAACACCCTCAGGCAATAGTGAGGGGAACATTTGTCACACACCCCAAAAGTGAGGAAATGCGAGTGGGGGCTTCCTGGCTCCTCCTCCATTTCCCTCTCAATATGCTTCTCAGTCCTTTGGAGTCAGAACTGGTGTTTTTTTCTCTAAGCTCAAGATGGGATTGAAGTTCTGATTTCTCCTTCATTGCAATCAAATTCTTGATTTTGGTCAGAAAAATCTATTTTGCTGCTGCCAAAAGAATTTTGGTATATTTTCTGAAAACATAGTCTAGATAATTAGGAGGAATGAGTAGCTGAAAGCGGCATACACTTCCCTCATGCCTATCTCTTTTTTGAGGGCTTAAAAGTCCTCTGTCTCACACCTGTCAATATGTGTCCAGCAAGAGTTCCTGGAATTCCCTGTTTTGCTGACATGGGCTTCCAAGAGTGTGAGCAACAGTATTTCCTGGTAGGCAGATCAACACGAGCATTCCCCTTAGCAATCTCTTAAGCTTTGGACTCTCTAGAAATGTATATGGGAGGACAATGTGGCTTTTTTTCTACAATCTTTTTTAAATTTTAAAGTAAAACAATTCACTCTTGCAATTATACATCATTCCTTGTGGAGGTTCATCATATCACATCTCACAGTCGAGGTGCATTCTTTCTCAGAAGCCATTACGTAGTGCAGACTGGCGATGCAATTCCTCTCAAATTCTCTTCTTAGAGGAAACAGTGACCCATTCTAGCCATTTTCTTCCCACTGTGAGAAAGTAAATGCAGGCATATAGACATGTTAGTATTTCTTCTTCTTTTCTTAGAGATCCGGTTAGCAGCGGGGCCCCATCGCTGTGCTGGAAGAGTTGAGATGTTCCGTTTGGGACGATGGGGAATGATATGTGACAGTGACTGGGACCTTCAGGATGCCAGGGTTGTGTGCCGGTACCTTGGCTGTGGAACTGCTCTGTCTGCCCCAGGAGATTCTTTTTTTGGGGTTGAGTATGGTGTCATCTGGATGAATCATGTTAATTGCACTGGCATGGAAGCCACCCTCAGTGAATGCAAAGCAAAACCAAAAGGATTCTATGACTGTAACAGCTACTTAGAGGCTGGTGTTACATGTACAGGTAAGAAGCTTTCATGTAAATTCCAATCTGAAACAAGGGGTGTAGGAATTATTTCTTTTCATCTGTACTGTGTTGCTGTTATGATATAAAAGAATGCAAGCTACTCTCACATGCCATTTTGAGATTGGACTGTTCCTTCCCATTTGCACTCTTGAGACAAATTCCTGTAGCGCAAATCCCATCAGCCAAAAGCAAAGTCTCCCCTGGGTTCTGAAGACAGTCCATTCCAGTGATGTATTTAAGTCTTTTGCCCCAAGTCTCAAGTCCCTGCAAGATACTTTTAAGTCAACTCTTAAGTCTGGGGTCAAAATGATTTTCCAAACTATATTCCAGAATTTCTGAACAGAGTCAAATAATGTCAGTTTTAACAATTTAAGTAGTCGAAGATCTTGCTATCTTTGGGAAGTGAAGAGTAGGATCCTTTTTAATTCCCCTTTCCAGAGCTGGAGGCTTTTTTGTCAATGGACATAAAACAGTATGCAGCTTCAGCAATGGGGGATAGAATCCTTCTAATTCCCATTGGCAAAGCTGAAGGCTTTTTTGGAAGTGGGATATAGGATCCTTCTTACTCTCACTTAACGAAGATCCAAAAGCTTTAGAAAGAAGGATCCTTCCTCCTCAAGCCCACTGCCTAACACACTTGCTGTTCTCCTCTGAGAAACCCACCCTGCTCTCTGGGGTAGGGTCTCACCTTGTGCTCTTCAGAAACATTTTAGAAAGCTCCTCCTATATGCAACAGGGACAGGCTGCCAAGCAGACCTCAGCTCTGCCTCAAGTCCTTTGCCCAACCTGTTTGCTGTTCATCTCTGAGAAATGTGACCACACTTTGGGTGTAGACGTATTGTCATGCGACCAAAAGGCAGAAAGAGATGGAATCATTGTTCAAAGTTGTAAGGTTTCTGGATGAATGTGTTATGTGACTGAACCAAGGGCAGCTAAAAATATACAAGTCATGTCAAATTGGGTCAGTGCATCATTTATTCCTGAGTCAAGTCCAAACTGAGTCACTGAAGCAACTTAAGTCTGATTTGAGTCCAAGTCAATCGACTTGAATCTATATCATTGGTTCATTCCCAACAAGAGCCATGGTAATGAGTGCCATCCCCAGATATTATCCAGTCCTTCTCATCACTGCTGCCCACTTCATGCCTTTGCCATGCAGAAAGAAGGTCAGAGTTTAATGTCTCTCTCTTCAAAGAGAAGATCCCTGTTATCTCTGACCTCTGGCGATAACAAGTGCCTTCTTCTCTACCTTTGTCTTAGTTTGTCACCATTGTGTCCCACTGGGGGAATGCAAAGTGTAGGTGGGCAAGTCCTGTCCTAAATATACCAAGATAGATTCCAAGCTTTCTGAATTTTGTTCAAGAGGCTGAGGCCATTTCCACACTACACACTTATAGCGTGATTATTCTGTCAAGAAAAGGTTGGACCAAACCTGTAGAAAATAATTTGTGATGGGGTAGTTAAGTGCACCTGTGGAGAGCCATGTGACTCTAGCTGAGTCATGCTGAGTCATGCTGATGAGCAATTGGGGAGGAAGTTGCATCAGGTGTGGGGAGAATGCAAAGGTTGGAAGGATTGAATCAGCTAGTGTGAGTATAAATGAGAGCTAGCCAACAAGTTGCACATGATGCCTGATGTGTCTGCTGGAGGCTCTGTCAGAAAGAGCAAGCAGAGGGATACTGGAATGCCTTCTGGAGATTCTTGTAAATATGTACACATTGTAACTGAAGAATAAATTGCCTTCTTGATGGAAGAAAACAATTGATGTGGGTGAGTTTTTCCTGACTACAGTGCATTGCTGCTAAGTTTTTCTCTGCTGCTGGGTGTGTTTCTAAAGCTGTGGGAGCAATCTCTGCTATATTTTGGGTGTGACATTTTGGTGACATATTCCACTTTCAACATCCTATGGAATCCTGGGGTTTGCAGTTTAGGGAGGGGCTGGCCAGCCCCTCCCTAAACTGCAAACCCCAGGATTCCAAAGGATGTTGAAAGTGGAATAATCGTACTATAAGAGTGTAGTGCAGAAATGGCCTGAATCTTTTCCATTATCTGGGTCATATCCCCTACCATCTGTGTCATAGTCTGCTTCTTCTTTTTCATCTCAGAGTTATCTCCTTTGGTTCTGTTTCAAATTACTTTTTAAATTCTGCTGTCAAATTTCTTTCCCTTTTGTCCATCTGTATTCCCATCTCAACCATAAAGACTGTACATTTCTGTACTGTCTCTGAAGCCTTAAATGTTATATCCAAAGATCTTCTTTCTAGTCTTTCAAGTACTCTTCCTTTAGATATAATGTAGGAGGAAGGGAGGTGGACCGTGGGTCCCATACAAATGCACAAACACAGCTGAAATGGCCCCAAGTTCTGCTAGAATGTTTCTTTGCAAGCAGATCAGCTGTAATTATAAAAGAAACTTTAATAGAGGGTTTTCTAATGAAGAGACATCTGTAACTATACTCCAAGCCATCAAAAAGGGAGGACAGCCAATTTTTAAAAATCTCCAGGAAAAAGATAGTGAAGGAAAAGGAGAATTTTTTTTTTACCTTAATGCAGCTGCAGTAGTTTCTTTTGCACTCCATTCATTATACTCAGTGGAGAAACTGTTTACTGCATTCCAGCATGTACGCATAGAGCTTTGGCTGCATTCTCAAAACAGTCATTGATAGTATTTCTTTCTGAGGTAAATAAAAGTTACTTCCTTTATGTCACTAACATTTTATGGATTCTTAGACAATAGAAAGGAGGCTGGATCGGTAAAATCCTTAATAATTTGATTAATATAAAGTACGAGTCCTTTGCAGTAAGGTATGAAACAAAAGCAAGCGTGGGAAAATAACTTTTCCCCTTTAAAAAATCAAAGCCAACTTCTTACAGCTTCTTGGTCTTGCAGGAAAGTTCAACTGCATTCTCAGGATGATGAAGGATGATGGAGTGAATTTACGTCTCTTTAATAGCTGTGGTGAAAAGACATTGGTTCACTCCTCCATCTTCCTTAGAACCTCAACCAATTCCACTTTCCGACAGTGTTCATGTCTCTGACCTGTTAGATAAGTCGGGGGGACCTGTAAGTAGGTTCAAACACGACTGTAACTTACTGTAACTCTTTTGTGTTCCACCAGAAGTTCGTCTAGTGAATGGTGCCAGTAATTGTTCTGGAAGGGTTGAAGTGTTTCACAATGAGACATGGGGGGCAGTTTGTGATGCTGGCTGGGATTTACAAGATGCCCAAGTGGTCTGCAGGGAACTGGGCTGTGGAGATGTCATAAAAGCATCCAGAGGAACAAGGTTCAGAAATGGAACAGGTCCCATTTGGCTGGAGAGATGGAACTGTACAGGAAGAGAAGAGAGGCTCAGTGAATGCCCCAAAGAGAAATGGGGAGAACACAGCTGTGATTACAGCCAAGATGTGAATATTGAGTGTACAGGTAAGCTTGTATGATAAATTAGATTTGATGACCTTCACATATGGTCAAATTGCTAAGATCAAGGTAAAATTCTTGTTTCATTTTACTCCAGCCTGCCAAGGCAACTTTTCCTGATCATGATGGCTTAACTCTTCAGAAAGCAGGACTGCCAATGAAAAATGCCAGAATAAAAATGGCAGGATGCCAAGAAAGGATTTAAAGTAGTTTTTGTTCCCTCAAGATTTGGAATGGCAAGAGATAGCCAAAACTGGTATTCAAAGCCAGAAGGCACGTGAACCCAGAAAACCAAAACTGTCTGTGTTACAGTTGAATTGAAAAGTATGTGTGCAGGAACTCTGAATGTCTCCTCACTAATACCCGTGCCGCCTCAATCTAGCTCTCTGTGCCATGGTTCTCCTCAGCTGGGAACATTGGAATATGTCCCCCCACTTTTTCCTCCATCCTCTTCCTGCTTAGGCATACAGTATGGGGTGAATTAAGTGCATCCAGAGAAGAGTAGAATGTACAGATGGGATGAATCCAGAATTTTCCGAATCTGAATCCAGATCTGAATCCCGGGAAGGTTCTGGGAATCCATGAATCTTGAATCTTTCGAATCCTTTTTTAAAAAGGAGTTTAAAAAGCAAGGGAAAGAAGGATAATCTTGGGCAAGGCACACTCTCTTAGCCTTAGCAAAAGCCTAAGCAAAGACAAGCCTCCCTCTGAAGAACTCTGGCCAAGACAATTGTCCTAGTTTTGCCTCAGGATATCCCCAGATTGAAAATGACATGAAGGCCCTTTCTACACTTGCAGGAAAATGTGGATTAATCCCCCATTTTCCTGCCTGTGTAAACAGGGCCACATACTACAGTAGAGAGATAATCCAGGTGAAAACTGGTTTTTCTTTGCATAGCTCCTTCTGGCATCGTGAGGTTTGTAGTTTGATGATGCACCAGCACATTTTGTCAGAGAAAGCTGTGACACCTTGTGAAACTCCAAAGCCCAGAATTGTGTCTGAAAGAGGTTTTCAAGTGAGCTATGCAAAGGAATGTTTCAGCTGTCCTTGAAATCTCAAGCCTGTAGCTTCCAGTCAAGTACTGAATTTAAATATGAAATGTTCAATTTAAATATGTTAGAGTACAATCTGAGCTGTAATTTCTGAAATTGTTAGCAAAGGCCATTATTACTCCAAGGGAAAACCTCACCTACTTACTATATTCCCTTGTATGTATGGGCTCCAAGGTTTTCAGGCGTCCCGGTCTCCCAGGTTTTCAGGTGGCCCGATCTCCCTGGTTTTCATGCTTCCCGGTCTCCAACAATCTATTTAGTTGGCAGATTCGAAAGATTCGGCTTGCCTATTTTGGCACAGGGATTCAGATTCAGGAATCTCGAATCCATACCCAGGATTCAAGGATTCGGTTGGCCCATCCCTAGTAGAATGAAATGCTAAGACCAGGTCTATATCTTAACACACCGTGCTTCAGAGGAAGTAAACTGAAAGCGCAAGGAAACAGAACCCTACAATCCAGAATTTATCAAGTGACAACATCAGCGTGCTATTAATGTCGGTCTAAGTACTCTGAAGGCACCAGATCTCCTCTGATATTGGAAGCCAAGCAGTGTCAGCCTTGGTTAGTACTTGGATGGGAGACTGGCAATGAGTAGCAGCACTATAGACTATATTTCAGAGGAAGGAGCTGTCAAAAGCACCTCTGGGGATTCCTTGCCAAAGAAATCCCTATGAAATTCATGGGGTTGCCATAAGTGAACAGCCAACTTGAAAGCGTGCATGCATGCACACACACAAACACTAATATTGTCATTAAAATTAAGGATGGAAAAAATATTTCAAAATATTCATGAAATTATTGAAAAATATTTTTTCAAGGATTGAGAAAACTGACAATAAGAATCTCGGAGTGACTAGAATGCTCACAGTTTGGGACCTGGGTCATTTCTGCACTATACTGTTGTACTACTATTATTCTACTTTCAACATCCTATGGAATCCTGGGGTTTGCAGTTTAGGGACTCCTCTTTAAGGCCCCTCCCTAAACTGCAAACCCCAGGATTCCATAGGATGTTGACAGTGGCATAATAGCACTATAACAGTCTAGTGCAGAAATGAACTTACTCTGTGCAAATATGCATGTGGTTGTTTCTGCACAAGAAACAGTATTTTGTACAGAATATGTCCCAAACTGCAAATGGCCTTCCAAAACTGTGTGGGTTTTGAAGACTTTCTCATAGTGGGAAGAAAATTGCTGAAAATACTCCTTGCTACATTCAAGAAGAAACTCAGAGAATTATAACCCTAAAACAACACTCAAGGGCCAGTGGCAACATTAATAATAGGGGGAAGTTCTGGCCTGCAGGAACAGTCATGTTTTACTGGTAAATTCAACATGCCAACAATGCAGTCTACATTTCACAAACCTGTTCCTCACATTGTAGCGAGAACACAGAGGCAGTGAGACCACTAAGGTAAGGAAAAAGAGTTTATTAAAAGAAACGGCCGGACTGCTTGACTGGAATTGCTTCCAAAAAGTGTCAAGAGCCCTGAACCCAGTTAACAAAATGATTTTATAGCATTTCTGACACACAAAGACATTTCCTCTTGACCCCCTTTGCTGAGGTTTTGCTGTAGTCTTCACTTTCCCCTTGTTTACATTTCAGAAAATGGTTTACAGAACATCTCAAGCAACGATGCACACTGTGACCTAACCTTGTATTGGAGACAGGAACTCTGCTGAGCCTTGCTAACGCAGCATATTGCAAAACACTCTGACTTGCCACACACTTCTGGAGGATTTCTTTTAACACTTTTATAGAGTCTTAAGGCTACCTAGACTAACCCTCCTTCAAAGTCCACTTCAACATGGTTAAAGACTATATTAACTCAGGCTTTCCATTTCCTATACATATGGCATTAAATGCACCAAAGTCATGACTTGAACAGAACGAGTCCTTCCCAGAACTGCCACCAGCATCAAGAGTTATTTCCATTCTGCAGTGTCAGCGGTTGGCACTGCCTGTGCAACACCACGTCCAGATTCATAACAATTCTGATTGGTATCAGCTCAGTATCAACAATACTTGATCGATTACTTTACACTATGTTTTCTACTTTTCTGGAGGTTCCTAGGTCAGGTAGTACAGCAGCTCATGCAGTGGTGCCACCATACTATTAGGCACACTTCCCACAGTTTGTTTTGGCCCCTAATTGGAGCTCTGGGTGGCACATGAGGGCAGGATGGCCATGGGACTTGTTAACAGTTGATTGAATCCATAGGATGGCCATCTGTCGGGAGTGCTTTGAGGGTGTTCCTGCATGGCAGGGGGTTGGACTTGATGGCCCCTGTGGTCTCTTCCAACTCTACATTTCTATGATTCTATGATTCTTGAAGCTCAAAAACATGTTTTTTGACCAAAATATTTTCAAATATTAGTTCCAGCCTGAGTCTAGCATTCTTGTGTCTGTGCAGTTTCTTCTTAATTTTGAGTTCCACGGCACTTCTAGTACATGTATTTTTTATGAACATCTACTTCTAAGAATCATAGCTTCTTCTTATGAACAACATGTAATACATTTCACTAATAGGGAATCTGAGATACAGAGTATTGAAGCATCACATTTAATTTGTTAAGGATATTTCCGTATCTCACACAGGCATTATATTTCAGTATTTGATAATCTTTCAACTACATAGCATTACTCCGTGATTCACAGACATTGTATTCAGCATAGTTACAATTGTTGTCACAGAGAGTGTTCACTCTTGGTTTGTGTGCATTTCTTGAATTCCTACACCATTCAAATTTGCTTCCACTTCTAGGCACCCATCGTTCCCTCTCCTTGACAGAACTGAGGCCACAGTTTACTTCTTGCAGAAGCCAAAGATAGTTTTGAGAAGGTAGAAATGCAGGAAACTAAGCATGTTAGTGTTTCTTCTTTTTTCCCCGCATATTTCACAGAGATTCGGTTAACAGAGGGCCACGATCGCTGTGCTGGGAGAGTTGAGATATTTCACGAGGGACGATGGAGAATTGTGTGCGACAATGACTGGGACCTTGAGGAAGCCAGGGTTGTGTGCCAATATCTTGGCTGTGGAACTGCTCTGTCTGCCCCAGCAACTTCTCTTAATGGAATTGTAAATCATCTCACTTGGCTGGGTGGTTTTAGTTGCACTGGTATGGAAGCCACTATCAGGGAATGCAAAGCAACAATATTGAGATACGACTGTGACAGTCGCAGGCAGGCTGGTGTTGTGTGCACAGGTAAGAAGAATTCATTTATGCTTGAATCGGAAACAGGGGCTGTGGGAGGATTTTTTAAAATTTATTTGTACTGTTACCAGGCTGTATATCCTTATTCCATGATATGGCTTAATTGACAAAATAATTTAATTGGGATGAAATATAAATTATATCCTGCTATGACTGGGAGCTTGCTGGCAAAGAGAAACTGGCTGCACACATGCATTGCAAATGGATTGTCTTGAAACTTCTCTCTTTGTCCATCAAAACTCTCATTTTGTCCCTTCACCTATTCCAACATTAAGGAACTACCAAGATTCCCATAATTCTCTTGTCATCTAATAGTAAGGACTTTAGCTCATCCAGACCCCACTGTCTTTTCTGCCAGAGAGCTGTTGATGCCTTCCCTCTCAGGGTTGAAAAAGAGTATTTAAACTCTGGCTCTGTGCCAACCAATTTGTAGTACTTTTGGTGTACTTGCATTCACTCTGCCACTCTGATTCCCAATTTGTACTATCCTTGGACCCCTGGTCTGAGCCACATCTCTTCATCTCTTCACTTCTTGATCAGTAAATATTACCCACATTGCCCTAAACTCTCAGTATCCAACCTTTCCTTCTTTTTCTTTCAGTTAGCCTTGTGTTTTGTAAGACTGTTTGGATCTTGTACATGTGTGTATACGATTGTTAATTTCCCCAGTAAAACAGACAAGCTCACTTTTGGATCTCAGCTGGTTCTTTCCTGCACTAGTACCTAGTATACATAGATGTAAAAGATCCTGTAAGGTTACTTCCCTATCTTGCAGGCCTTGTCTTTGAGCTAATATTTCCCACTGTTTGGCAGAAGCATGGGCATCATGGTGGACCCCTGAGTCACCTATGTTTTGGGTAACACTCTCCTGTTTCACCATTAAGGAGCTATCATGATTCCCATCAGTCCTTTTCTCATCTAATGCTACGGCCATTAGCTCATTTCCAACCCCATTGTCCACACTGCAGACCCCGTTGCCTACTCTGCCAGACAGCCATTAACACCTTCCTGTTCAGGATGGAAAAAAGTATTTATTCTCTGGCTCTGAACCAGGTAATGTATTACTCTTGGCATACCAGCCATCACTCTGCAGCTCTGATTCTTATTCTGGTACTACCCTTGGTCTGAGCCATAGCATTTCGTCTCTTCATTTCTAGACCGGTAAATGTCACCCACATTGCCCTGAACTCTTGCTACATGTCCCACATGTTGTTCTAGGATTTGACCATTCATTCCCATTTGAGGTCTTGAGACCATCCTGGTAGTGCAAATCCCATTTGTGAAAAGCAAAGTCTCACCTGGGTGCTGAGGGATAGGATAGTCCATTCTCAGCCAGAGCCACGGTGATGAACCCCATCTCCTGATATCAGCCAGTCCCTCCCCCACTACTGCTCACTTCATGCCTTTCCCATGCAGAAGAAAGGAAAGAATTTAATGGCTTTCTCTGCATGGAGAAGGTCCTTGTTATCTCTGATCACTGAAGACAGCATAGACCTTCTTCTCTGCTTTTTTCATGGTTTGTCACTGCTCTTCCCCACATGTATCCCACTGAGAGAGTACTAAATAGAGGTGGGGAAGTCCTGTCCAGGGGCTGAGAACAGATGACTAACACTAGACATCAGGAGTTCCCTGTACCCTTCTACTCTTGGTGATGCAGAAGAGCAATCCATTATTTAGTAGACTATTCCTCATAGCAGAAGCAGAGATGGCATCCAAAGTTCTTTTCCATTGGTACTGTTGACTTTTCCTGCCCCCTCAGTTGTTAAGAAGTGATGCATAAACTAAAGATAATCCACCTTTTCCTTCCTTCTTTCTGGAAAAAAGTGTTCCAACTAGCCAAAGTACCAACAAAACTTAACAAAGGAGTGGAAGGTAAGTTTTGTTTCAGTGTATGACAATCATGTAGCCTTATGTGAACTAACATGTAGGCAAGTTCAAAACATGAGTGTAACTTACTATAGCTCTTCTGTCTTCCATCAGACCTTCATCTTGTGAATGGCTCCAATCGCTGCTCAGGAAGGGTTGAAGTTTTCCACAATAAGAGCTGGGGGACAGTTTGTGATGCTGGCTGGGATTTACAGGACGCCCAAGTGGTGTGCAGAGAACTAGGCTGTGGGGATGTCCTAACGGCCTCCAGTGGAACCAGGTTTGGAAAAGGAACAGGTCCCATCTGGCTGGAGAAATTGAATTGTACAGGAAGAGAAAGATCCTTGAGGGAATGTCCCAAAGGAGCATGGGGAGAACACAGCTGTGATCACAGCCAGGATGTGGGTGTTGAGTGTACAGGTAAGCTTGTATGCTAGAATAGATTCAGTGACCCTCACATATGATCGAATTGCTAAGATCAAGATAAAATTCTTGTTTAATTTTATTTCAGCCTGCCAAAACAATTTTTCTTGGTTAAATCATGATGGGTTAACTCTTCAGAAAGTAAGACTGCCAATCAAATACGCCAGAATAAAAATTATAGGATGCCAAAAAGAAGAAGAAGAAGAAGACGACAATATTGGATTTAAAGTCATTTTTATTTTTTCCACACTTTGATTGGAAAAAGCCAACCCTGTCATTCAAAGGCCAAAAGGCATGGGAACTGGGAGACCCAAAGTATTTGGATTATAGTTGGATACCAAAGTGTTTGGGAGGTGGACTCTGAATGTGTCCCCACTTGTCTCCTCAAACCAGTCCATTGTACCATGCCTGTCCTTAACCTAGGGACACTGGAATATGGGTACCCCATCTTCTTTTCCAACACTTTCCTTGCCTAGGCATACACTATGGGGTGACTATAGTAGAATGAAACAGAGAACAGCAGAATGAAATATGAAGAGCAGGTCCTGATCATAAAACACTGACCCTCAGAGAAAGTAAGCCAAAGTGCACTGAGACAGAAACCACAATTTAACAAATTAAAGCACCAGCATGCTATTAAGGTATGTCTAAATGCCATAACGGCACTAGATCCTCTTTGATCTTGGAATCTAATGCATTGAAATATTATTTTCCTCACAGAAAATTCTGTTTTCTGTGCAAAAGAACTATGCGTGAATTTTTCACAGAATAAGTCCTGAATTGCAAATAGCCTTCTAGCATGGTATTGAGAGACTTTCTCACCATGGAAAGAAAATTACTGAAGTTATTCATTACTTTAGGTGAGAAGAAAGTTAGTGAAAAATTATAACCCTAATTAAAATGCTGGTACAAAACAACATTCAAGGTGGATGGCAATACTAATAAAAGGAGAAGGTTTTGACCTGCAGGAATGATCATGTTTTGCTGGTAAAACTCCATATGCCAACCATGCAGTCCACAAACCTGTCCCTCACATGGTTAAAGACTACATTAACTGAGACTTTCTATTTCCTATATGTATGGCATTAAATGCTAATCTAATATACACCTGAAGCCATGACGCCCATATTATACCTCCGAAGATTTCCTCAGACCAGGCCAAGAGATTTCTGACAACCCAAATCATTCAACAAAGGACAACAGAAAATCTTTTAAGATGAGGTGGACAAAGTGTGGTCCCAGGCTGCATGGGATCTTTGGGCTTGACTTTTGCAGCCCCTCAAACCTCTACCCATCCACCCACACCAATCCCCATTCCTCCATTACCTTTTTTTAAAAAATGGTATGGTTTTCACAAATTTTTGTCCTGGAATCAGTCAGAAAGCCCTTCTTAACATCCCAGAACCCTATACATACTCAAATACCTCAGTTTTCTTCTGCAGCCACTCCCAAATGGGTGACAGGTAGTGAAGATGTGTCTCTTCCTGTTGCCATGGTGAGAATGGCTACAGAAGAAATGGAGGCATTTGGGCTCAGGGTGGGGATGGAGTGTAGCTGAGTCTGAAAGGAAAAAATGGCCCTGCCCCTCATGCAGTTGCCCACCTTTCCAATAAAACAGTAATAAGCAGCCAATGTATTTACAGTTCTTGGATGGAAGTGGGGGATGCCCTGTGCAAGTGATGATGATACCTTAAAACGTGGGTGACCCAGGGGTTCACTTGTGATGCCAGTGCCTCAATGAAACTGGGGGGAATATCAGCTCAAAGAGGAGGCATGCAAGAGGGGGTTATCCTTACAGGATCTTTTACACCTGTGTCTACAGGTACTAGTGCATGGAAGAACCAGCCAGAGATCCAAAAGCAGGCTTATTTGTTTTATTGGGGGAACTGCAATCTCACACACAAGATCCAAGCAGTTATGTAATCACAAAAGGCTAACTGAAGAAAAAGGGAGGAAAGTTTTGGTTATTGAGTTTTTCATGGTGAAGTTGGTGAAAGAAGAAGCAATATGGCTTAGACTAGAAGTCCAAGCACAGTACACAAACGGGAGTTGGAGTGGCAGAGTGATGACCAGCATCCATGTACTGTGAGTTGGCTAGCCAAAAACTGAGGTTTAAATATCCTTTTTCTACCAGAAGGGCAAAGGTGTTAATGATCATCTGGCAGAGTAAACAGTGGAGTCTGCAGGATGGACAATTGGCTCATTCCAGGCCCTATGATCTTTGTTGGGTAGCCCTCCATATTTTAGTAATGGGATATGTAGTAGGATTTAAGTTAGCAGCTTGCTTGCAACAAAGGTATGAGAACCAGAGATTGTTAGATAAAGAAAAAGCTAGGAATGCACTGATAAGCACTGCTAGGCTTGCCATAACTTCAAGGTCTCTTGCAGGCAGGAAAGGCTCTTCTTGGTATTTTATGCTTTGAATTGTGCTAAGTGCCTTTAGTCCACTCACTGAAGTCCTGTACGATGTATCTTACTCCAAATAAATAGTGTTTATGCACTGTCCTATTTGTGTGTGAATTCAGTTCCTGACAGTCTTAGCATTAGGTGACAAAGAGCGAATGGTAGTCTTGATGCTCTGTAATTGCTGGACAGGTGTGGGAACAAAAAGGGAAGATTTTTGGTTAGAGGAAAAAGGACTAAGACAATCAGCCATCCTGTGGGAACATCATAGACACTATTGTCTCTAAAGGTTAACTAACTATAAAAGTAAAAGTTCATTATTGGTAGAATTTTCTGGTGATTTCATGACTATGACCTGGCTATGCCTTGAGGTCTTTCCTGACCTGAAGTAACAATGCATATGTTTGGCCAGCTTTTCCTTTTAGACAGCATGGCCATGCAGCCACAGCAGAATATAACTTATATTTATGCCAATTAAATATTTGCCAATTAATTATATATTTTGCCAATTAAACCATGTGAAAGTGTGGGGGTGTACGGCCTATTAACAGATGAGTTCAGACATTAGAAGAGAAAAAGAAAGGGGAGATAGTTCTGCTTATTTAGGGTTCTGCCTCTTCCCCCAAAAGGTTACATCTGAGGAGACATAATCATTGGAAGAAGGAAGGTTTTGCACTGTCAATGCATATTTGCAACTTGCAGATGGGAAGGAGGGTACAAAGGTAGGTTGTGTGGTCCCTGGAGGTCCAAGCAGGACATGTTGCAGGCACAACCTTACTTCAGCTAATGACTCCAGCTGCAGCCCTCCTTCTAGTCATTTTATACATCGTCTTTCAGGATGGGGTTGTGGGCTTGAAAGACCCCTGATGTCCATACTCATTCATTCATTCATTCATTCATTCATTCATTCATTCATTTAAAACTCTTATCATATTTTGAGGCTCACCTGTGAAAGAGTAGCTCTGAGTTAATTGGCTATAGCATAGTTGAAGCATTCTCAAGTGAAGGAATTTTTGCCTCCTTGTGATTTTGAAAGGTTCTGTAGAATGTGGAAGTTGTTATTTTGGTCTTTTTGTATGCAGCATTGAAACTCCTATGTGGCAAGTTAAATTTGAAAAATCCATAACCAGGTTTTGGGAGTACTTTTAGGAAAAGTGTTTTGAGAGACAGATTTGGATCTTCAGAACTGGGCTTTTTACCATGCTATTTCTGGACCACCTTCTCTACTTGATGTGTCCTGCTCCTACTCCCTTAGCATCATTAAGCAAGGCAATAGCTCAGGAGAGGAAAGTTAAGTAGCTGTTTGTTGCATATCTGAACAGAACAGGGAAGGACTCCAGACAGTGCTGCAGGTACTGGCCCAGAGATATTCTTGTCCTGGCAAATGGCCAGCAATTTTGTACAAAGGCAGGGAAAAGGCTAGTTCAACTCTGACTTAGAATCCATTCCAGAGAATCCTTCTGAGAGTTCCACATCCTCAAGCACAGCATCTAGTTTTTCAAGGCCCCACAACTTTCTTCTACAATTGCTGTCTTCTCCTAAAAGTTTGAGTCTAGGGGCATAGAATCAAGATGGGAGATTCTTTTTGCTCATTAGAAGAACGTGGAAACTATTGCTGGAAGCTGACGGTTAGCAAGAGTTCTCCAGGAAGTAGGTGAAGAGATGACAGCTAGAAGTTAAGCATTTTTGTACTAAGCTCCCATTATTATCATTCTGAATGGAAAGAGGAAATGAATTTCAGTGTTCACCTAGACATATGCCTGGTCTCTCGAAATACTACTTGCTTCTTTCATAATATGATCACTCATGCACTTGTTGGCTCTGTTTCAAATTCTCAACCTTCCCATGGGGGTGGGAGAAGAAGCTTTCTACCAGTGTATTTCTGGACACAATTCAAAGTACTGGTTATGACTCATAAAGCATCACATGGCTGAGGACCCAGCTGTTTGACAGACTATATCTCCCTCTATGAGCCACCCTGGGCTTTCAGACCATCAGGAGAGTTATTTTTCTCATTCCCACCATCATCTCAAGCATGGTTAGTGGAGATGCAAGAGAGGACCTTCTTGGTGGTTGCCCCTGGACACTGCAACTCCCCTCCCAGTGAGACCAGAAGAGCCCTATCCTTGTCCTTCTGTTGGCAGGTTAAAATCTTTTTATTCTGGCAGGCTTTTAAAACAAAACATTTTTTTTAAAGAAGGGACTGAGGATGCTGTATTGTTTTAACTGTACTCTTTTTAAGAGCTTTGAATGCTTTTAATTGCACTTTTTTTTAACTTGAGGGTTGAACTGTTCCAATATTGTAAATAGTGTTTATTCTTTGTATAATTTAATTGTATTTTTCTCTGAAATTGTGATGTGTTTTGAGTTCAATTTTTGTTATTATTTGCTTTTTTATAAAAAGAAAAAAATATACAAACATTTGAACAAATAAA
Organism: Iguana delicatissima; assembly: GCA_948472985.1. Classification (NCBI taxonomy): domain Eukaryota; kingdom Metazoa; phylum Chordata; class Lepidosauria; order Squamata; family Iguanidae; genus Iguana; species Iguana delicatissima. The sequence continues at coordinate 28,337 of CAOKZL010003448.1, read as the reverse complement.
AAATAGTACAGAATGCAGGAGTGTTTTTGTATTTATATAACATTGTACCCCAAAATCCTCATTATCTCTAACATTCTGCCATTACTTTCTCTTATCTGTTTCATGGAGATTGTTGGTGTAAGTGAATTACAAAAGAAACCACCCTTATCAAATGTCCTCAATTCCCTATGATATATTTGTTCTTGTTCATCTATAGTAAAATCATTTATAACTACTATAGTTAAGCTCAATGAAGTGTCAAAACAGAGAAAAACATTTACCATGAGATTCTGATTATAATTAGACAATTTTCTGTATAGTAGGATATCTATTATTAATGTAGATATCGGAGTTATATTGCAAGGTTTTAATTAGGTAGGTGCTACTGCTAAAGAATATGACTGACACTAATAGTAGTTCTTCCTCTGAACCATGTTTTTTCTTATCTTATTTTCTATTTCTGAGGAGACCTCCTTTTCTTGGTTTCTAGTTAATTACTGGTAGCCATTCTTCTTCTAGGTTGACAGTTGATTTTCCACTTAGATTATGGGATAACAAGTCATATTCTTTCATTTCATTTAGGCTTAGTAACCATTGCTCATGGTTAGAGATGTCACTAGCTTTCCAAAGTTTAGCAAAGTTAATTCTTGCAGTGTAGACCATGTAAAGCAAAATCCACCAATATTTCTTAGTAAAATAATTTTCATACATTTGAGCCATATTTAGGAGAGAAAAAAAACCTCTGGGTTAAGTGGGGTTGTAGTCATAAACATCTGACATAATTTCTTGTATCTTTGACAAATACTTTTTGGTAATAGGGCATGTCCACAACAGGTGATAGAAAGTACCTATTTTTGTTGACAGTTCCAATATTGATTTTTCCCTCTGTGGTAAATTTTATCAAGTTTGGCTAGAGCTCCAATTTTGGGAATAAAGCGGGATAAAAATAAATGTTGCTTTTGTTGTTGTTACAAGGCTGAAGAATAGTGGGGTAAATGAACAATGTCTTTCGCTATTTCAGATTCAAGAGAGGTCAGACTGGTGAATGGCTCAAGTCATTGTTCTGGAAGGGTTGAAATCTTCCGCAACCACCAGTGGGGGACTGTATGTGGTTCCTCCTGGAATATGATGAATGCTCAAGTGGTGTGCAGGGAAATTGGCTGTGGAGTTGCCTTATCAACCACAAGTGGAGATCACTTTGGAAGGGGGCGTGGTCCCATCTGGCTAGATCATATCAAATGTAAGGGGACTGAAGATGCCCTCCGCAACTGCCGCCAAATTGTAATTTCAGGAGAACTTCACTGTGGGCCTAGAGGGGATGCTGGAGTTGTGTGTGCAGGTAATGTAGCAGAATGCATTAGTTGGCACCATAACAATGTCCCAGAAATTCTTCCTTATCACAATATACTGTTCTATATAATTTCTACAGTGCAATGTTCCATTCTAACTGCCATGACAACATGGAATTCTGGAGTTTGTGGTTTACTGAGGTCAAAGAGCTCTCTGACTGAGAATTCTAAATGCCCCTCCCTAAACTGCAAACCCTGGGATTCCATAGCATATTGTCATGGCAGTTAAAATGTGATATATTGCTAAAATAGTGTAGTGTAATAAGGAAGACGGTAATTTGTATTTGATCAAAAGGAAGTTCTCTTGATTTCTACTACTGAAATTGTGGGAGAGGACAAGAGAAAAAACATATACTTCACAGTCTCTCTTGCCCTCTCTTTCCAGATCTCTTGTATTAAACTATGTGCTAAGTAAAGAAAGGTTAAGCTGCCATTGTTGTGGTTTGAAGATGGAGGTAGCTGTGTCTCTTCTCCCAGGCCATCAGTGTTTGGACTGTGGAATTGATTCAGTCATATCCCAAATCCCAAACTGAATTGGGGTGCTTTGTACAAACTTCAGAATGAAACAGATTGGCCCAATCCAGATCACATGAAATTAATTGTGTGTGGGTGTGTGCTGGGCTTCATGAGTCACCACATGTTGAGTCACCACCATGCCTTCAGGACTTCAGAACTCTCCATGTAATGAGGTAATAGTTGGCAGCCTTAGCAGAGACAGACAAAGACATATCCCTGGTGTCTGGGAAAAGTAGGGAGTAGAACAAGATGGGGGAAAGGCTCAATGAACTCATGATTAGAAAGACAGAGAAAGGCCAGCAAGAAAGAAAAAGAGATTGGATGAGGCAGAAGAGAGTGGAGAGAGGGAAAGCATTCAGTTGGGTGGGTAGGGGGAGAAGAAGGAGTTTAAGGGATTTCTAATCCGGTAAAGATGACACCAGCTGGAGCAATATTTGAGTGGAGAAAGAGGACTGGGACTGGACAGGAGGCCTAAACCCAGGAGAAGCTAGGTGGCGTTTTTAGTACATGTATTTATTTGAGTGATTTTTCCAAACAGAAATACTTGAATGTTGAGAGGAGACCGTTTTTACTTCCTGATGGTGTCATCCGTCCTCTTTTCACTACATCTAATGGCATTTTTATTTCAATCATCACTGTGCCATTTCAAAGTAAAATATCTAGCCACTAATTATCTTCTTGAAATTGCAGACATGAGGGTCCTGAAACATGCAGACAGGCTGGCTGTTGTTTGGTTTATTGTTGTTGTGGGCCTTCAAGTGATTTCTGACTTGCGTTGACCCTGAGGCAAATCTATTATGGAGTTTTTATGGCAAGATTTGTTCAGAGGAGGTTTTCCTTTGTCTTCATTAGAGGCTTAGAGATCATGACTTCCCAAGATCACCCAGTGGGTTTCCATGGATGAGCAGATATCTGAATCCTGGTCTCCAGACCTGTAGACCAATGGTCATTCCACTACCCCATGCTGGCTCATGTCACTATGAGATTGCAGGACATACAGGTGAAGTTCTGTTTAATATAGGAAGTCTTGTCAGTCATAGTGCTCATAAGTCTGACCCAAAGATCACAATCACATGCAATACAGATTCCACACAGAGATTTGCAGATATATAATTTTTTTAAAAAACAGAATGCCCAGACTCTTCAACCCATCTTTGTCTCATCTTTTTAGAAATTTCAAATGCTTTCATTGCATCTCAATTTATTATTTTTGCTGACTCACTCAAAATATTGATTTAATCCAAGTCAAAAAGATTTGACCAAAATTCATCAAGTCAAAACCTTTAAAAAGAAAATGCCAATTCAATTGTCAAAGGCTATTTCCACATCCAAAAAATAAAATAAAATAAAAAATAAAATAAAATAAAAAATAAATTTAAAAAACTTCTGACATTATTTTTCATTTGTCTTCCAGGTAAAAACCCCTTTGATCTTCATAGATACACTTCTTTAATAAATTCTTCATTCTTTCTGCCCAAAATCAAAGCAAATGCTTTATAACTATCCAACAAAGATATTGGTCTAAAATTCTTTGCTAAGTTGAATCTCGTCCTTCCTTTGGAATCAATACAATGTTGGCTTCTTTCCATGAGTTAGGAATTAATCCTGTTTCTGTCACATCATTCTTTACATGTTGTAAGGGAGATGAGTTCTTCTTGGCAGACTTTATAAAAGGTATAAAAGGTGATTTCAAATCAATTGATCCTACAGTCTCTCCAGACTTAAGTTTTTTGATAGCCTCCACTATCTCTGCTATTGTAATCTTCTGATTGATCTTTTCTTTCTCTTCTTTTGTGAGTTTCAGTAGTTGTTGTATCCTCAGGTAGTCTTCTGTCTTAATCTCTTCTACCTTCTTAGTTGAATAGAGTTTTAAGAAGTATTTAGGAAAAATCCTTTGTAGATCTTTATCCTTACTAAGTTCTTTATCACTTTCTCTCAGTTTTGAAATCATTCTGTTCTGCTTTTCTTTTCTAAGGGCCTTTCCGCACATTACCTGTTCGCGGAGGTGGGGGGTGCCGTTCGCGCAAGCAGCCCCTTGCACGAGGCACTCGCATTGCTCCTCCGTTCTCCTGCAGCTGGCTTCCTGGTCGCACGAGCACCCCACCCCTTCCTTCCTCAGTGCAGCCTGGGAGCTGTAGGCTGCGCTGGGGGAGGAAGTGCAATGGGCCCCGGGAGCCTTGCGCAGCATTTTCGGCTTAAAGCCGAAAATAAAAATGCGTGCGCGGTCCACGTTAGGCTTTTGAGCATCGCATAAATGAGAGTGCATCAAAAAGACCGCTCCTTCCGTTTACGCGCTCTCAAGGGGCCCTCTTGCATAAGAAACTGTGTGCGAAAAGGAGTTAAGTCTATATGTCCGGATGCCCTCTGTATTAAGTAATGTGATATGTACTCTACTATAATGTAACAGATAACTCATAGCTGAAGAAGCCTAGGTACCAGGAACCATTAGGTAAACATTGCTAAGAATGTGCTGATAACCACTGCTTAGCTCTCATGGCTTCAAGGTCTCTTGGCTAAGGGGAGGGAATGCGGGGAATCTTAAACTCATGTATTTCCTTTTGGAGCTCAGTCTTCTCACTAACATCTTTTACATGTACGTCACTCTAAATAAATAGTGCTTACGCATTGTACTATTTGCATGTGTAGTTTCAGTTCCTGACACTATATGTGAACCATCGTCCTGGTTTATTTCCACGTTCAAAATTTTTCTTTCACAAAAAAATCAATTTCTTTTCAATATTCTCCATAGTCAACACTGATAATTTATTCCTCAATAATCTCCACTGCTTCAAAATTCCTTCACCTTCTGGGGATTTTTTAGTACACCATCTTTAATCTTCATTTCATCTAAAATCTTCTGTGTTTTTTCCATTTGCTTCTTTTTATACTCTTTTTTTAAGTTAAATAAAGTGTCCTTTCATGTATGCCTTGCTTGACTCCAAAACTGATCTTAGTTCCTTCATTTTTCTTTCCAAAAATTCTTTAATCTCTTGCTTTGTCTTTAGAATCACTTCATCATTAAAAATTAAGGTCCTGTTTAATCACCATCTAAATTTTTTGCTTTTTCTTTTAAGCTTCATCATCACAACATTTGATCAGAAACAGTTCTTGGCAATACATATCTTATCAGTCCAAGTTTTGGAAATCCATATCATATCAATGCTTGAATGAGATTTATGTCTATCAGAGAAAAAAGTAAAGCCCTTGTAATTTCAGTGGTTCATTGTCCATATGTTCATGGCCTGTAAATTATCTATCAGTTCAAGGAAGTTTTTGCATAGTAAACCTTGTATTTCTTTATATTCCTTGAAGAAAACCTATCAGCCTTTGGAGACACCATCCCATTCCAATATTCCATCAAACACCAATTTTCATAAGACATTTCAGATAACATTGAATGTAATTTCTGGATGAACATTCTTTTCTGCAACACTGGTAGATAAACCCCCAACAACAACATTTTATCCCCATTCACATTAATTTCAACCCTCACAAATCTTCCTTCTTCGTCTGGGAAAAGCAGCTTTGGCAATAGCTTAGGTCTTACATATAAAATCATCCCATTTCTGTTTCAAGTGGCCAGCTGAGATAAATTCTTTACCTAGTCTTTTTTGTATTTAAAGTTTTTGGTCTTCCTTCTGAATATGAATCTCTTGCAAATAACTAATATTAAAGTCCAATTTCTTTAAGTACTGAAATATCGTTTCCCTGGGGGGAGGTTGACCTATTTATATTCAAGGTCAAAAATTTATAATGCAAATTTAATCTTCAGATATTGAAACTCCAACTAAGTCTCTATATTTACAGTGGAGTTCTACAAAGATCAGCTGGTCATCCAAAGTGACATCCAGCTGACTAAAACAAGAGCCAATAGGATAATTGATTAAGACTACTTTGGTAGCATCACTGATGTCTGTACCATTCGGTTTTGTAACCTTACAACTTACATACAAGAACTGTTCTTTAGATGTGTGTAATCTTCATTTTCCCCCCTCAAGGATGCCTTTGGGAGATATAGCAGAAAGAGGTGGTACTTCAATGTTCATATTGCTTTTGATGCTGGCCTGTGTGAGTGATAATTGAAAGAGATCTAGTTCAGATTTCACACATTTCTCAAAGACCCTATGAATAAATGCCATTTTAAAATATGTCTCTTCCTTTCTGCTTTCTCTTCCTCTTGGTGGTCTTGCTCCTCACCTTCTCGTACTGAAATTTCAGGAGCCCTATTCTCAGACTTTAGTTTTTCCTTAAGGTTGCAATAAGTCAGAAATTACTTGAAGGCACACAACAACAGCAGCAAATTACCAGATTAATTCTTTTTGAAAAAGAAATACTCACATAACAACAAAAAATGAGAATAAATCAAAGAACAGATCAGGAAATGAAAAAGATCAATGAAACAAAACATAGTTCATAGTCAGAAAAGTACTACACATATCTGAGGGGTTACATATATTACATGAAATTCCTCCTTGTATCTTTTTTGATCCTAAGGTCAGTGAAAATATCTTTCTAGGATTTTAAATATTTTGCCAAATGACATAGTGAATAGTCTTTATTTACAAATGAAAAGAAAGGGCAATAAATTTCATCAGAATTGTCCATCTGTTTCTCTCCTTTCAGATAATTTGATTTTCTTCTAAATTTTTCTAAAAGGACTATTGTCCAAATTTTGTTTAGCTAATTAAGACAGCTTAAAGTTTTCCTTCACTGGGCAATTTCACTCCAAGAAGCAGCAGGAAGTAATCCAATCAATTCCTTGTGTTTAAGTTATTTGATCAGTCTGATAGTTTTCCCTTGGGGTTTTAAAATTAGATTAACTCTTTTCACTCTCAAATGCTCACAAATGGTTCAAACTGCTGCTCTGGGCAGATCGTAGTGTGAAAATATTTACAGATAATATTCATGCGCTTTACTTCTATGTCTGATTATATCACTATATTACCAGCTCATTTTTTTATTTTTTAACCATTAGAGCTCCGTCTCATGAATGGCTCGAGTCGCTGCTCTGGGCGTATTGAAGTGTCTCACAACCAGCAGTGGGGTACCGTGTGTGATTCTGGATGGGATTCCCAGGATGCCCAAGTTGTGTGTAGAGAGCTGAACTGTGGATATATCACCAAAACATTTGGAAGAGGCCATTATGGTCAAGGATCTGGCCCCATCTGGCTGGAGAAAGTGAACTGTACAGGAGAAGAAGACTTCCTGCGGAAATGCCCCCACAGCCCTTGGGGAGAGCATCACTGTGACCACAGTCAGGATGTGAGTGTGGAGTGCTCAGGTGAGTTTCATTTTCAGATTGTATGTAGAATGAGCATGTCTAACTAGCTAGTTGTACTAGCTATTTTTTCCAAACGATTTCTTAAAAATAAGCATCCTAGAGAAAATAGTAGACCCTTCTGGCCAAAGAGCAAGGAACAGCTGCACAGAAACATTACCAAGATGCACACATGCAGCCCTTGTCTTATTCCCAAAATCCTAAGGTGCTTTGTGGAATGAGAAATGGAATTCCAGCCTTTTCTGTTTTTTGAAGGGTTAGTGTAGCCCTTGAAGTGTACAGGCAACAAAAAAACAAATGAACAAAAACAACCTAAAACAACCTAAAACACACCCCAGAGAATTCCTACCTCTGTTAGTGTCCTGTGCATGACTTCAGCTTAGCTGGGTGGCCATCTGCACATTGTTGCAGTTGTAATATGAAAGACCCTATCTGAGCAGGAACAGAAAGGAGTCAAGATAAAAAATAATGTATTGGGGAGAGGTAGAAATCATTTTGCTTTTGACATTTCCAGGCAAAGTTCAATTGGTGAATGGGTCAAGTCTTTGTTCCGGGAGAGTCGAGGTGTTCTATGAGCAGCAATGGGAAGTCATCTGTGACAAAAGCTGGAACATGAAACCAGCCCAAGTAGTTTGCAAGGAAGTCGGCTGTGGAAATGCATTATCAACCCCAGGAGGATCTCATTTTGGAAGAGGAGATGGTCCCATCAGCCCACACTTACACAACTGTAAAGGGACAGAAATCACCCTTGCTGACTGTGACCTGAACTACTTGGGAGAACACGACTGCAGTGATGGGAGGGCTGCTGGTGTCATATGCTCAGGTAACAGTATTGTTGCTAAGGAAGGCCATGTACCCATGAATGCTTCTCCTTGTGCCCACAAACTGTCCTCCTGATTCTTACATTCCCTTTGCTCTCCTTTTTCTTTAATGACCATAGTTCAGACACCTACTGTTTTTCCCCTCATCCTCTCTAGTCCCTGTGTGGTCTCAGAAATATTCTTAAGGGGTGGGAGACCAAGACCAGAGTAAAGAATGCAGCAGACAGATGGGAGGGGTGAAGTTGGACTGCCAGAATTGTGCATAGAGTGGAAGCATGTAAGAAGGGGAAAGACTTGGGTTTGACCAGAAAGAGCCCAACATAGGTGGGGTGAGTGGATCTTGAGTGCTTGGAATGTGGTTGGTAAAATTGGGGGTAACAAGAGAAAGAAGTGGGAGGACTCATGAACTGAGACTCTGTGCCTTCAAGAAATTCAGGCAGCTGAGCCACTTTGTGAAATGACGCTTGCTGAATAATTTCACCATCATGTATGAATGGACATTATCCTTTTTGAGAGAAAGACCCATTACACCTCTGGGAGTGAAAGTCAGTAGGGTGAGGTTTTTGTTGGAAGAATGCTTTCATGGGTCCTCTATGCTCAGTGGAAGAGAAAGAGGACCTGTCCCTGGAGGTAGAGGGCACAGGGGCTTTCCCAACACAAGGTGGGTGGGATTGTTACTCTAAGAGGTGGGGGACTTTGGGGTTCACCCACAATGCCAGCATCTTCATTGAATTTTGGGAAAAATATAGCTCAAAGGAAGCCTGTGAGAGGAGGGTGGCAGCAGGATCTTTTCACCTATGTATAACAGTACTAACTATAGAGAGGATTCTAGTTAAAATTAACCAAGTTTTTCATTTGGATTGAAAGACATGCAGGAAACCATACACTCATAAGAACCATACAAGGATATTGGAAAGTGAGGCAAGAAAGGCTGGATAGAGAGATATTGGATGGAAAGGTTGATAGTTACCAGTCCTGAACAATGGGCCGCAGCAGAGGGTCTTAGACAGTGCCTGAGACTAGCAGGGAAGACTGACAGTGTGGACACCACATACAACGTACTACCTCCAATGCACTATAAAATGTTGGGATCCAAGCTAGGGTTTTTATACCCTATTTCTTGCCCTGAAGAGGTGTGAGGACAAAGCCATAATGGCTTTCCCACAGGCCTGACAGCAACAACAGCACACTGGTTAATGTGATATGAATGATTCCCTGTCTACATGTTTCTCATGTTAGTTCTATGCCTCCCCGTTCACATCACAGTCTCTCACCTGGCTGCACTCACTTTCACTTATCCTTGTTCCTTGATACAATGTGCAAGTAATCAGCAGCTCTCAGCTGGGCTCTCACTGTAGTTCTCAACAATGGTTACATATATTCAAAGCAGAATACAAGTTTGAATACACACTGTTATAGTACACCCCCTCCATTCATCACTATTATGCTTTACCACCATTTATTGTGGCAAGGAGTCTTATGATCTGACATTTTCTGAGCCCCTTAGAGCTCTAGGTCATCTGAAGAGCCCCTTCTCCCTGTCCTGACACCTTCTAAACTGTGTTTGGTGGGAAGAAGGGAGAGAGAGGCTCAGTGGCTGCTCCCAGACTTTGGAACTCCTTTCCCAGAGAGACCAGGGTGGCCCCATCCTTGCTCTTTTTCCAACAGCAGGTTAAGACATTCTTGTGCTCTCAGACTTTTATCAATTGACTGTGTGTGGACTCTTGATGTTGTTCAAATCTGTTTTAAAGTTGGTGTAGATTTTTAATGTATTTTAATGTATATAATGTTTTTAATTTAATATTATAACTTTGTAAATGTGTAAGGCCCCACTTTGGGGGTCCCCAATGTCAGTATGGTTTGGATGGACACCATACCTAATTGGCAACACATTTTATTGGCTCTGATATCAAATTCAAGCCTGAGAGGTGACGGAGAGGTCAAACTGAGTGAGGGAAAGAATTTGATCGTAAATGTGAGAAGGACAGGTCAACTCCAAAATTCCTCCAGGTAGGACTGAGCCATTTGTCAGGCAAATACACACCATTCCTGTGGATAATAGTCTTAAATAGAAGCTGGAATTTTCCAGGGAATCCAAATGTGAGGAACCCATTAGGACACTGACTGACAGATATCCATCCCTTGTACACCTGGATTCTTTCCTCTGTCCTCACAGCACCCACAATAGGCAGCTATTGCAACATCCATCATGTCTTTGTCAATCAAAGCACTAAGCCCATCAACAGGCAAAAGACTCATTGTCCACAACAGGTTCCCTTTGTCTTGCATCTGGAACCTTCACAGCTACAAGGCATTTTCAGGGTACAAATACACCTGATTTGAGGGTGCCCAGGGCAGTCTCTTGAAGGTCTACCCGTCACTCTGACCATCTGGCTCCTGAATGAGAACTGCCCTTAGGTCCTACCTAAGCCAAAATACATTTCTGTTCTTCACTACTCTTCTGGACTGGTAATTATAAATCCCCCCAAATCCCTCGGTCTTTCTATAATTTTCCCTCCCTTTCTCTTTCAGCTAGCTCTTGTGTGATTGTGTGTATCTTGTGTGCATGCATGAGTGAATTCCCCTCAATAAAATCATTTATTAGACAATTCTGCTTGGTTTTTGGCTTGGCCTGACCCCGTAAACATTGGGTAAAAAGACCCCGTTAGGTTACCCTGCCTCTCGCATTGCTATTGCTTGTACTCTGGCCAGTTTCCATTCCCCATTTTTTGGAGCGCATTGAGGTGTCCCCCATGGGACCCCAGAAATCAGGGTAACAAATGAATGAACTGTTCTATTTTATTTTACATTTATACTTTCTTTTTTTATTATAATTTTATTTTAGTTTCAACAAATAAAACAAATAATTGTCTCTGTAATATTTAAATGTCATGTTACATCTGCTTCCTTTCCTTTCTGGATTACAATTAACGTTAATTCAATGTTTTGTCATATATCACATCGCAATAAATTGTTAACTATACTTAAATTGTTAGTGCCTGCTATATTTCTCAACTTTACATGTTTCATGATATTTCTCCAAATATGACCTTATAAAACAATTGCTATCATGAATCATGCATTACCTTCTGTCAACACCCAACCCAAATCTGAAACAATCTTCCATTCCTTGTTAATATCTTCGCCTGATTTCCCTTTTAACCTCTGTGAAACAATGTCCGCATTTCTATTTTCCATAAAAGTTGCCCACCACTGTTCAATTGAAGGTATAAGTGTGGTCTAGTTTTTCCATAATCTTGCATACTCAATGCAGGCTGTCATAACCATATATAGTACTATTCTCCAATATTTCTTCACTAGAGTTCCATCTAACATGTGTGTCATATTTAACAGATACAACTCAGGTGTCATATCAAATTGAACCTTCAATATTGAACATATTTTCTTATGTATTTCATTCCAATATTTTTTTACTTTAGGACATGACCACCACATATGAAATAGTGTACCAGAACTCTGTTGACATTTCCAGCATTGCCCTGTACCCGTCTTGTAAATTGTCTTTAATTTTTCAGTTGTCATGTACCATCTGTGAAAAAGTTTGTAGTAATTTTCTTTTAGGTTCTGAGCAGCAGTACATTTCTGTGTACGTTGCCAACTCTGTTCCCACCATTCTAACTGTATTGGATGTCCGACATTTTGTGCCCATTGTATCATCACTGTTTTAACTGTCTCCTCCTCGCACTCTTGGTGCAGAATATCTTGATATAGATGTGCTAATAGATGTGGTGGATTTTCTCTTAAAAGTTTCAACAATTGGGTCTGCTCCTTTTGTTGTATTCCATAAGTTTGCATATCCATTTGAAATCTTTCCTTTAACTGTCTGTAAGGAAACCAGTTTAATTTTATTCCTTCAATTTCCAATCTTTCTCTTGACTTCATCCTCAAAACACAATCATCAGTCACTTCTAGTAAATCTTCATATCGTAGCCATTTATTTGTATCTTTCCATCTTTCAAAGAAAGCTTCTTGTGGGGAGACCCAGTTGGGTAGCTGCCTAATGTTCTTATTCTTGTATTCAGTCCACACTTTAAGTAACGATTTTCTTACGTAATGATGTGTAAATTCTTTATCTATTGCTGCTTTTCCATAGAACATATAGGCATGCCATCCCATTCTCAAGTCAACTCCCTCCAACGTCAGCATTCTTGTCTTCTGAAGATTCATCCAGTCTTTTATCCAAGCGAATGCCGCTGCCTTGTAATATACCTGTAAGTCCAGTAAGCCCAGGCCTCCTCTCACTGTTAGATCCGTCATAATTCTCAATTTGATTCTTGGTTTCTTCCCTTGCCATATAAATTTAGTTATGCCTCTCTTCCATTGTACAAAGGGTTTAAGATTTGTTATAATAGGCAAATTTTGAAAAAGGTAATTCATTTTTGGAAATACATTCATTTTTATCACTGATATTCGTCCCAACATAGTCGAAGTTGAGTCCATTTAACCAGATCTTGAGTTATCTCCTTCCATTTTTTGTCATAATTGTTTTAGTATAATTCATTATTTCTTTTTGTGATCCAAACTCCTAAATATTTAGCTTTCTGTCCTTTATCAAATCCTGTTATTTGTTTAAATTCAGCCTCTTCTTTCTCGCTCATATTTTTTGTTATGTACACTGTTTTTTCCTTGTTAATCTTAAAACCAGAATAATCTCCATATTCTTGAATAATATCCATCAGTCCTTGAACACTCTTGAGTGGGTCATCAAGAAACAGTACCAAATCATCTGCAAAGCTTTAAGTTTATATTGATATTTCTGTATCTGGACTCCTCTTATTGTCAGGTCTTCTCTTATATTGTTATTAAATATTTCTAATGTCATGATAAATAGCAGAGGTGATAGGGGACAACCCTGTCTTGTTCCTCTCAGTAGTTCTATCTGTTCAGTTCGTTCTCCATTTATAATTAGTCTCGCTGTTTGTTGGGAATATATTGCTTCAATCCATGATATAAATTCTTCTCCTGCTTGTGCTTGCTTGCTTGTGTTCTTCAAGAATGACCAATTAACCATACCAAATGCCTTTTCTGCGTCAACAAAAACCATAGCTAATTTTCTTTCGTTATGTTTTTCATAATATTCTATTACATTTAAAACTGTCCTGATATTGTCGCGCATCATTCTCTTAGGTAAAAAGCCATTCTGGTCTTCATGAATGTTTTCTTGGAGAGCCTTTTTAAGTCTCTCTGCCAAAATAGCAGCAAAAATCTTATCAGTGTTTAGTAATGAAATAGGTCTGTAATTCCTAACATCTGTTGCATCTCTTCCTTCTTTTGGAATCAAAACTACGTTAGCTTTTTTCCATGTATCTGGTAATCCCTCCTTTTTTATCTCATTTATTGTTTTTTTGTTATGTTTATTTATTGCTTTTGGCCAATGGCCGTTGCAAAAATAACAATAAAACAATTGAACAATACAATAAATAAAAAAATATCATTTAAAAATACAAAAATACAAGTTAACAAACTATAAAGTTTTACAATTAAAAACCTTGACATAGGTGATACACTTTGGATAAAGTCAAAAAAGGGTCAGAAACTAAGCATTTTATATAAGATTGTCACCATTACAAGATACAGCTATCTCTGCCAGATGTTTCTTTCTAATTTTTTTTGCGGCAGTGGCAAGTAAAGCCACACGCCAAGTCACATATTTGTCTGTGTCTATTAAGAGGTAAAGAACCGTTTCTTGAAAGTTCAAAAAAAATCTATTCCGAATTAACGGTGAAATGAATTGTTCCCTTGGGCCTGTACAAAGGACAGCAGACTAAATAGTGAGTTAAATCTTCTGAGTAAGGGTAGTCAGCTAAACATCTGCGGAGGTTTTTTGGTACGTTATTAAGCCTCCCATCTCTTTCAGATGACTCAAACATATTTAGTCTTAGTTCTGTAAACACACGGCGTAATTGAATAAAAGTTAAATTTTTTAAAATAGTCAGAATGGTCACCGAGTTGTCTAAGTCTATAATCTAAGGGAGCACACGGGGAGCCTTGGAGAGCATGCAAGTCTGCAGACATAGCAACCTCCCATATTGTATTATTAATTAATTTCTTCCTGGCAAACTGATCGAGCCCCTTTTAGGTCTTCAATTGAGAGCCCATATTTAATAATTGGGCTACCGCATGTGCCCAATTTTTGACAGGTAACCCATTATTGAGTTCCAGCAAACATTTTTTAGGTAGTCGAAAGCGACATTTCTTGAACCTTGAACCAGTAGCACAGAGACCTTTTATCTATTTGACTTTCTAAGGTCTAAACAGAGGTTTCTAAACAGATCATGGCAGAAGACCTAATAAAGCCCTTAGAAAGTAATCCTGAGCTGGTTCTAAGCCAGAAACCTTGGATGCACCCCAGATCTCTCCCCCATAAAGAATCTGTGACAACATTTTAGCTTTAAAAACTGTTAGAGCTGGATTTACAAGATTTCCTCCCCTGTTAGCAGCAAAGCTCAGAATTGCTTTGGCTCATCTATATGCCTGCATTTTCATGTTTACCTGATGTTGTTTCCAAGAGGATGTCTCTGAGAAAGTCATGCCCAGATATTTAAAAGTCTTCACTTGTTTTATTATATACTTATCTAGGTGCCAAGTATGTTTTTGGACGCTTACCAAACCCCATAACCTGAGTTTTATTATAATTTTACTGTTAAGGCATTTTTCTTACAGTATGATGAAAGCTTGGCAAGTAAGCATCTCAGGCCCACCTGGGTTCTAGATATAAGGATGGTATCATCTCCATACATTAACAAAGGAAGTTTTTGATCAAGAATAGTAACTACGGTGAACTGTAGTCCCTCTAACTCTTTTACTATGTCATTGATGTAAAAATTAAACAAAAAAGGCACCAAAATACAGCCCTGTTTGACACCCACAGAAGTATTTATCTTCTGAGTGAGGTGTCCTGCCAGGTCAACTTTGACCTGTATTGAAGTGTCAGTATACAGAGCCTTGACAAGATGTAAGAGATGACAATCAATGCTGGCGATTTCAAGTTTATGCCATAGCAAGTCCCTAGAAATTGAATCAAAAGCTGACTTTAGGTCTATAAAAGCAGCGTAAAGTTTTTGTTTCATATTTAGAGTATATTTACAAATCAAAAACTTAAGTACAAAACACATATCAATGTTAGATTTCCCTTTTGAAAACCAGCCTGGCCTTCCGATATCAAATTTAACCTATTAGCCTCGTCCTCCAAATGTTCCAAAAGAAAACGCGCATACAATTTGGAGGGAATGTCTAAAAGGCTAATTGGCCTATAATTAACGGGATCTTTTTTATCTCCCTTTTTATGTATGGGGCCATAATACTCAATTTCCAACCCTCAGGTATACATCCGGATTTATTTATATATGTAAACAACTTGGCCAAAACAGGGGCCCAATATTCTTGTTTTACCTTAAGTAGTTCCATGGGGATCAAATCCTCCCCAGGAGCTTTATTAGGCGATTGTTTGGCCATAATTTTTTAACCCGATCCAGAGTGACCTCTAACCAATCTGGAAGTTTAGAAAAGTTAGAAAGGGATACTTGAGGGGGTGAAATAAATTTACAGCTATACATATTAGTAAAATAATTCTCCAATACATTAGCTTGAATAACTGCTTCCAGGGAATAATCTACCCTTCTGGTCGCTTGTGCAATGATATGCCAGAATTTTTGTGAGTTTTTTTGAGAGGCTGCGTGGCCTAATTCTTTCCATTGCATTACATAGTAATTATATCTCTTTTCCTTTAACAATGTTTTATGATCACTTTTCAGCCATGCTATATGTGACTGTGTTTTCATAACTTCCTTTGTGGACTTTGCTTTTAAATTACTTAATTCTTTAGCTAATGCTTTCTTAGATTTACAACAATCCTCGTCAAATCACGTCTGGGGTTTGAACCTAAGAGTTTGGGAAATAGAGGGTGACGTCAGAATTGGCTTTAAAGTGGATACTAAGATTTCGTATGATTCAATGACATTATTAGAATTATAGAGTACGTTCTCTCTGAGATTAACAAATTCAGGAGATTCCAGGATATTAATAATGTTATCTTGAAGCTGTTCATTCCACCTCAGTTGCCTGCTCCCAGGACCAAGTAATTAGACCCATCCACTCTTGGGGACAGTTAAGGGAGCAGATTTAACCGAAAGCAGTTCTAAGGGATGATGATCGCTTTCAGCTCTAGGTGTTATTACAAATGAGTCACGAAATATAGGAACAGGGCTAGAGGCTAAAAAATAATCTACAGTACTAGCATGTCCTTTAGGAGAAATAAATGTACAATAACCTTTTGGGTTTCCAGAGTTGAAGGTTATATTATTATTATTATTTCACAAAAACGTTTCCCAGCGGTATTGACAGTTGTATCCAAAGCCACCCTGGGGGAAATTTCTGGTACATTATCCAAACATAATCCAAAAATTGTGTTATCAGGAGAAGCCAAACCAATCCTGGCATTAAAATCTCCTCCTATAATCACCCAAGGATTAGAGGATAGAAAATCTAGTTCCTCCAGAATTTGACTCAGTTTATCCCAGGGTGAATGTTCCTTAATGCCCGATTTATCTGGGATATACACACAAATAATTTACAATATTTCAGGCAGTATATTAGAGATTGTTAAGACTAAGAAATTAGAAGAACTTAATGAATGGGATTGAGAAATAACAGCATTAAGCGAGGTGAAATCAAAACAGCAAGCCCTCCAGAGGGCCTTCCAAACTTCATAACCTTCCTGGCTGGAATGGTATAGGAAGTAAAACCTTGAATGTTTATGATACATCCATCTGGAACCCATGTTTCTTGGAGAAGAATAATGTCATGTGTCTGTAGATATTTTAGAAAATCCTCATCCTGTAACTTATTAAACCATCCTGCTACATTCCAAGAGAGCATTTTAAGTGAGTCTATAAAAGGTCAAGATGGGTCTATAGATATCGGGTTTGATTGGAGATAATTCCTTGATGTTTTAGTGATTTCTGTCACTTTAAAGAAGTTCCTGATATCACCTGTTTTATGAATATTAAGGTTATTGGACAAAAAGTTAGTATGTGAAATATTCTTATCCAGTTAATGGGGTAGCGACCAGCTCATCAACTTGTGTAATCATACTATCAGCTATATACTCAGATTCACATAATTTATTCAACCTGGCTTGAAGCAAATTCAATCTACCTATGATGAATAATTTATCTAAAAGAGGAAGTCTTGTAAATGATTCTATTAAGCTAGATTGTGCATTTCATCCACTAGTACGTTATCTGGGGAATTCTGTATGTCGTGAGAAGTTTCAAAGTTTGGCCATATATCATCTAAACAGATTAAATCAGTGGTTCTCAACCTGTGGGTCCCCAGATGTTTGTGGACTTCGCTCCCAGAAGCCCCAGCCACTATGGTCAATGCTCAGGGCTTCTGGGAGCTGAAGTCCAAAAACATCTGGGGATCCACAGGCTGAGAACCACTGGATTAAATCAACTTCCTCAGCTATCTGGGCAATCTTACCAGATTTCTCAGATGGTAACTTTTTTCTACAGACTGATGTATTTACTAATGAAGGGTATGGTGCTACATGGGAAAAAACTCTTTTGACTTCTATATGTTGTCGAAGAAACGTTTTCTTTAAGTTATATAGCTTTAAAGCTATAGTGTCTTCCTTAAAAGTTACTAAAGCTCTGGCCGTCAGATAATTATAAAATAAATATTGGATATTCTCTATGTCCTCTTCTTTTTTTGAAAAAATATCCCCAGGGCTTTAGCCTGGTGGAGGAAATGGAGTTTTCTATAAGACTGAGAAATAAAGCCATATGGCTTAGGATAATTAATAAAAGCCAGCTGAGATCTTTTAAGGACTAATGGAGGAATACTGGGGTTTAATTGAGAGGCATATGAGTTCTGCTTGTTTTCCCTTCTATTCGGCTGGGCCATATTATTGATACCAATCTCCTTTGATTTATTTGGTAAGTTGCCCTTCATCAAACAACCTAAAGGGTTATTTGAGTCTGCCTGAATTGAGCTTCCTGATTTTGCCAACAGCTTTCCTCTATGATCGATCTTCACAGTATGTGCTCTTACATCCCCAGTCTGTCCCTAATTTATATAAAACTTTGATGAGCTGTCTAAAAGGTTAAACAGTTTCTTAAAATTAAAGTTTACTACCCTTCAGTTTTACCTTCTCCAAATTTGGACAGACAACTTTCCTTTTAATTTTTTTCTTTTTTTTTTTTGCCCTTTTGCTTAGATCATTTATCTAACTGTAAAACAACTGGATCTGACTGTCATCTTGAAATAAAGGATCATCAAGACGGCCTGTATTAATATTTATATTAGGTGGATCTAGGGCTTTTGAGGGGGAACCTGTAATATCCCTTCCCCCATGGACCAGCATATTACATCAATGTTAGATTTGATAGTAGTTATTAAATCATACTGGTCTTTTAATATATTAAACAAAGTTGAACAATGATCATTCTCATTCTCTTTTAGCACCTTCTGATCCATATTAGGATGTACTGAGGGGCATGGGTTAATTTGCTAGTTAAGAAAATCAACTTCCATGGCGCAAAGTTGTTTGAAGGTAGTTTCCCTACGTTTCGATAATCTGCCAGTGCCCTTTTTTTTTTTCCCGTAAAATTTCCAGGGATGGCATATTTTAAAGAAGGAAAAAAGAGCATCCTCATTATTTGGGGGGCACTTATCTGATGTGAGGATATGGAGACGTCTATAAGACCTTGTTAGAGACGAATTCCACATTTTTAATTCAAGAAGTAAATTCGAATAAAGCGGGGGGAAAGTGTTTTGGGATGGACTATGTGCTTCTAAATTAAGGGGGGTTAAAATTAGTGAGTAAAAAATTAAAGGTGGTTTTTTTGGGTTTATTCTAGGGACTTTCCTTGCAGAATGGTGTTCTTTCTTTTTGTCTTGGGGATTTAAATACCTGGCCACTTTGCCTCTGTTCCCTCTCTTTATTTTAATAAAAGGCCAGATTGAACTAAGATGGATTTTTCTAGTTTGGAGGATTTTCAAGCTTTCTTTAAAAGACTGATTGGCTCCTGGTTACAACCAAAATTTGTTAAAACAATAAAATAGGACCCTTATACAAACAGGTATAAACAGCTAAATATAATATAGACTATACTCTATAAGTTCGGCAAAAAATCACCTAACTATTAGAGCAAACTAAAAATAAATAAATCTCTAAAAACATACCTCAAGGGACCTTTAAGTAAATAATCGAAAAACTAACTTAACAAGAATAGTGCTAGCCCACAAAAAGAAAAATTTTAGGAATTAAGGAATGTAAATTCAGACTATCATACAAATGAAATATAGAATCTAAAATATCACAAATATGAAAGCAAATAATATGAACTACAGTAATCTTCCAAAATTTATTTTTTCCCAGACACAAAACGTAGTGCCACATGGAAAAGAAAAACACACCTCAACAATAGTGTTCCTTTAGACAAAAAAATTGCAGCTTCAGAGGCTGAGGACAAACTTGCCTAAAAGACAAGATGGTCTGTAACAACCTAGGAAGGCCACCAGCAGCAGTAGAGAAGCTTCTGGATTTCTTACTTCCTGTAACTGTTTCCCCTTTTAAAGAAAGGGCGGAGGAGTGGCCAAAAATGTAGAGAAGCCTCTGCAATTCTCCCTTCCTCCTACTGTCTGCCCCTTTTTTATAAAAACAGGCAGGAGGGTGTGGCCAACAGCATGAGAAGCCCTTGCAATTTCCCTCCTTTTTGGCCCCCCTTTAAAAAAAGGAGGGGGACTTGCCATCAGAAGTAGAGACGCCTCTGGTGTTTTTCCCTTCAACTGTCTGTCCCCTTTATAGGAAAAGGCAGGAGGGTGTGGCCAGCAGCAGTAGAAAAGCCTCTGGAGCTCTTCCTTCCTTCAACTGTTTTCCCCTTTTTGGAAGAGGCAGGATGGCGTGGCCAGCCCCAGTAGAGAAGCCTCTCGTGCTTTTTTCCTTCAACTGTTTTCCTTTTAGGAAGGGCAGAAGGGTGTGGCCATCAGCAGTAGAAAGACTCTGGTGTTCTTCCTTAAATGTCTGTTCCCTTTATAGGAACAGGCAGGAGGGGAATGGCCATAGCAACAGAGAACCTCTGGAGTCCCTACTTCTTTCAACTGTCTGCCCCCTTTTTGAGGAAGGGCAGTGGGGAGTGGCCATCAGCAGGAGAGAACGGTGTGGTGTTCCCTTCCTTCAACTTTTTTTCTTTATAGGAAGAGACAGGGGGGAGTGGCCAACAGCCTTAGAGAAGCCTCTCATATTTTTAGTTCCTTCAACTGTCTCCCCCCTTTTATAGGAAGAGGCAGTGGGGAGGGCCATCAGCAGGAGAGAAGGGTGTGGTGTTCTTCCTTCCTTCAACTTTCTGTTCTTTATGGGAAGGCGGGGGGAAAATGGCCAACAGCCTTAGAGAAGCCCCCATATTTTTAGTTCCTTCAACTGTCTCCCCCCTTTATAGGAAGAGGCAGGGGGGAGTGGCCATCAGCAGGAGAGAAGGGTGTTGTTTTCCTTCCTTCAACTTTCTGTTCTTTATAGGAAGAGGCGGGGGGGATACCATCAGCAGTAGAGAAGCCATGGGTTTTTTTTTAATTTTTTTTAATTTATTTTTTAAAGAAAAAAAATAATACAATACATAACAGAATAACACAAACACCAAGTAAAACATAAATGTGAAAAAAAGAAAAATTACAATACAAATGGCTTACATTACTGTTGCTCTCCAAATCCTTTATACTATATTATTCCACATATTTTATATCACATCAATTATATTTTTTTTATTTCATATATCTAAGTCTTTTTCTCCTTATACTCATTATTACTATAATATCATTCTTAAGTCTTTTCTTTTCAACTATTTTTTTTTAAATTTTTTTTATTTTTTTATTATGAAATAAACTTAAACAATACAAACCCCCCACATAATAACAAAAAATAGTGAATAAACCCACCCCCAGAGCCAACTTTTTGGTGACTCCATTTTCCAAAATTGGCATTCTTCTTGTGGCAGAGTAACTTTCAAAATTTTTAAAAATATTTTCCAAATTTCTTCAAAATCATTCCCTTTTACAAGACCTTTCATAAATCTAATTTAAAGTTAACTTTCATTAATTGCAATTTTCCACACTTTTTATACCATTCCTCTATTTGAATTTCTTCATTTGTTTTCCATTTTTTTGCTATTTTTAACCCTTTGCTGCATTTAAAAAATTTGTTATTTATTCCTCCTTTCCTAAACTCAACCTTTTATATATAGACAGGAACCCTATATTTGGACATATTGGCATATCAATTCCTACTTTTTTTTCTTTAAAAACCTTTTGCCAAAATTCCATTATTTTTACAATTCCCCCACATATGCATGTATGTACCAATTTCTTGACATCCTCTCCAACATAATCTAGAATTTTTCTCATCTATTGTTTTAATCTTATTGGAGTCAAATGCTTTTTCCAAACTATTTTATAATAATTCTCTTTTTTTCTTACCAAAATTTTTTTTAAAATACATATTTTCCAAAATTTTTTCCATTCTTGTATATCTATGTTTTGTGATGTCTCTTCCCCCCACATTTTTCTAAGATAATCATTTTGTTCTTGATTTTTTGAACATTTTATATATTTCATTTCTAATACCCTTTAATAATTCATTTTCTTGCATATTTTCTCTTTGTATAATTTGTTAAATTTAGTATGTTCTTTAAAATTTTTAACATATCTTTTCATATTCTTTGTCCATTGCCATAACTGTATATAATTTAACCAAGATTTTTTGGTTTCCTGCAATCTCTTTTTTATTTTATCCTTATTAGTCATTATTTTCATCCAATCTTTTAATCTACATATATATATATAAAATTTCTTTCTTTCTCTATTCTTTCTCTTAAATTTATTGGAAATTTTTCCATTTATTCAGAGTTAATGTTAATATCCAAATAATTTTCCTTTATTTTTCTTCCAAATTTATACTTTTTTTTTATGAAAGGATTTTCTATCTTTTCTATTTCTTTCTTTAAAAAATTCCTGAAAAATTTTTTTCCAATTTCATCTCAATATTTGTATCTTCCATCTCTAAACATTCTAAGTCACCTTTTCCTGAGACTCCTTTTTATATCTCAGTTGATTTGCATAATAATACCATTTTAAATTTGGAAGTCCTAAGCCACCTTCTTTCTGACTTTTATACCAATTTCTTATTAATCCTCGCTCTCTTATACCCATTGCAAAAATTATTTAATAACTTTTGCCACTCTTTTAATTCTTCCTCTGATACTTTTATTGGTAACTCCCAAACAAAAAAAATTTTTGGGATATTTTCATTTTTACCACTGCTATTCTTCCAAAAATATAAATTTATATTTTTATAATTGTCTAGTTTCCGTTTAATTTTAATTTTAATTTCTTATAATTTTTTTCCTCCAGTCCTTGTAAATTTTTTGTAATATCTATTCCCAAATATTTAATTATTTTTTACTTTTAAATACTATTCTTTTATTACTGGTAAAATTTTTACTTCTCTTTTGGTATAATTGAATAACATTATTTTTGATTTGGCCCAATTTATTTTTAAACCTTTTTCCCCAAAATCTTTTAAATGTTTGTCTATTCTGTCTATCTTTTGACTGGATCTTTAATTGTTAACAATGTTCATTCAAAAAAATTATCTTATTTTTTTTCCCTTATTCCAATTCCTTCCAAATTCTCATCATTTCTTATTCATTACTTTTAAAATTTCTATAATATTGCAAATATAACTGGAAATAATGGACATCCCCGTCGTTCCTCTTGAATTTAATTGTTCTGTAAATTATCATTTACCATCACTACAGCTGTGTTATGTGAATATAATTGATTTATTAACCCTTTAAATTTCTGTCCTAGTCCCATTTTATTTAAAATTTCATTTGGGCCCTTCCCACAATCAAAAGCTTTAAATATATCTAATGCTAGGATTCCAGCTTTTTGTTTTTCTCTATTATTATATTTATTTTATTTATGTTTTCCCTATTAAATTTTCCATCTGTCTTTTGAAAAAGGCCCCTTGATCTTTGTGTATATACTTATAAATAAATTTATTCATCCTCTTCGCCATTATTGCTGCAAATTTTAGCATCTTTTTATTAAAGTTTGGTCTATAAAACCTGGATAGTGGATCCTTACCTGGTTTTAAAATTAATATTATTAATGATTGCTTCCATGATAATGGGATTTTATTACCCCCTTTAAAATACTATTTAAATACTTTTAATTTAGGAATTAAACACTTTTTAAATGTTTTATAATATTCTGGACCTAATCCATCCAATCCTGGGGATTTTCCTCCTTTTAAAATTTTTTTCTTCTTCTATTTCCTCTTCTGATATCATTTCTTCCATCAACCTGCTATCTTTTCTGTTAGCCTTCTTTCCAATTCTTTTTACTATATTCCTCTAAATTCTCTGTGGGTTTTTTTTTTGTTGAGTACAATTCTTGAAAAAATTCCTCAAATATTTTTTAAATTTTTCCTTCATGCCTTTTTTCTTTGCCTAACTTTTTTTTCTCCAATCATGTTCCTAGTTTTTTTTTTTTATAATTACCAACATTTTTGAATTTTTTTCTATATTCAAAAAATTCCCTTTTTAAAAATATTAGTTTTTTTTAACTTCATCCATTTCTATCTTTTCTAATTCATTTCTTTTTGCTTGTAATATTATATATTTCTTTTTTGTCCTATCTATTATATATTCATTCTCTAATTCCTTTATTTCTTTTTTTAATTCAATTTTTTTCCTTAGTTGTCTCTTTTAATTTTTATTCTTTAAAAATATTCCTCTTACCACTGCCTTCATAGTATATAATACATTTTTTGATACTTCCTTATTATTATTTATATCCCCAAAACCTTGAATTCCTTCTCTATTTTATTTACTATTTTTTATAATTTAATAAATATGCCAATCTCCACCTTTTAGCTTCTTTGTAATTTTTTTCAAAGCTATATCCAAAATTATAAAACAAAAATTTTTCTTTTTTTGTTTCAATTTCTGTATTTATTAATCTTGGTATCATATTCTTTATACAAAAAAATGCTTTTTGAATAATTTTTATGAAATGATGAATAGTACATATATTTATTTTCCTCCCCCTTTTTAACCTCCAAACCTAGCAATTCATTTCTACTCACCAATTTGTTTAAAATTGTTGTATTGTTATATCTTCCCTAATTAAAGATAATTTTTTCTTTACAACTGTATCACCATATTAAAATTCCCTTATTATATAATCTCCTTTCATATTTTTTATCTTCTAAATATTTCTTCATAAAACTCTTTCTGCTTCTCATTAGGTGCATAAATATTTGCCAAGACATATATTTCTCCATCTATTTCTCCTTGTATAATTACATATCTACCTTTTTTGTCTGGCTCTACACTTGCTACAATAAAATTACATCTTTTTGAAATTATGGTTCTATCCTCTGTTTTGATGTACCAAATCTTTAATAAATGGCAACCCAATTAATTTTAATTGTTTCTTTTATCTCGATTTCCATGTGTTTCCTGTAAGAAAATTATATCAGCCTTATCTTTTTTTTAAAATTGATTCTATCCTTTTTCTCTTTTTTTTGACCCTAATCCTTTCACATTTAATGTTGACACTCTCAGTCTATTTTCCATTTTTCATATTTCCAGTCTCTTAATTTACTTTCCCCTTGGCTCTTTAGTGTGTGCTCCCCCTTCCCCCTTTCCCTTCCCCCATCCCCTCCTCCCCTTTTCTCCCTGCCCATTTATCCCTCCCCCCCCCCACACATACATTTTTCCCCCCTTTCCCTCCAAAGCATTCCTTTGTAAAACCCCTAATGGTCTTTGGGGGGATAAAGATATACCAACAGTAGGCATAAAACTAACACCTTTCCCGATTACTTTTTTTCCCCTATTTTTCCCCCTTTCCCCCCCCCTTCCTTCCCTTCCCCTTTACTTTTTCTATACATAGATCTATCTCTATCCATATACAGAACGAAAAAAAATATATTCTAATCATTATATCAACCTTTCTCCTCCTCTGTAAAATTTTCTTTTTTCTTCTGTTATATGATGATGCCACCTCCAGTCCTACTCTACTTCAGTCCTTTCTTTTTTCATCCCACATCTCCTTCTCATCTCTTCCAATTTTTTCCCATGCTCCTTCTTCTGCTCCTCCGACTATTCCTTCCTCAAACCTTCTCTCATTTATAATTTTACCATCTTCCTTTTTATCTTTCATAATTTCAAATTTCTAAAAAGTTGCAATCCTTGTTCAAGAGAATTTATGCTCTAATTTTGCCAGCCCACTGAAATTTCAGAAAGATGGGATATACCCAAATGTATCTTATTCCAGCCTTCTGTAGAACTATATACAATTTTATTTTTTCCTTCAATTTATTGTTTCTCCACATAAATCATTAAGATTTCCACTGATTCCTAAAATCAGTGGTTTCCCCTTTTCAAAACCTTTCATAAAAATCCTTTTTTTTTAAAATTTTCCACTCTCATAATAATGTCTCTGGGAGTTATTCCTCTTTTTGAGGCTATTACACGATAACCCTTTAAATTTGTTAATCCCCTATAATCTCAGGAACAATACTTTTTAACCATTATAAAGCTTCTTCTTTCAAGGATTGTACACATTCATCTGTCTCTCCCCTTTATAGGAACAGGAAGGACGGTGTCGCCATCAGCAGTAGAGAAGCCTCTGGAGTTTTTACTTCCTTAAAGTGTCTGTCCACTTTATAGGAAGAGGCAGGATGGTGTGGCCATCAGCAGCAGAGAAGCCTCTAGAGTTCATACTTCCTTCAAGTGTCTCTCCCCTTTATAGGAAGAGGCAGGGGGAGTGGCAATCAGCAGTATAGAAGCCTCTAGAGTACTTACTGCGTTCAACTGTCTGTTCCCTTTACAGGAACAGGCAGGACGGCATCGCCATCAGCAGTAGAGAAGCCTCTGGAGTTCTTACCTCCTTCAACTGCCTGTCCCCTTTATAGGAAGAGGTAGGGGGAGTGGCCCTCAGCCTCAGAGAAGCCTCCGGAGTTCTTCCTACCTTCAACTTTCTGTTCCCTTTAAACGGAGAGGCAGGAGGGTGTGGCCATCAGCAGTAGACAAGCTTCTGGAGGTCTTTATTCCTTAACCTGTCTGTCCCCTTTATAGGAACAGGGAAGGGGGAGTGGCAATCACCAGCAGAGAACCCTCTGGTGTTCTTACTTCCTTCAACTCTCTGTCCCCATTATAGGAAGAGGCAGGTGGGAGTGGTCATCAGCAGCAGAGAAGCCTCTGGAGTTCTTACCTTCCTTCAAATCTCTACCCCCGTTATAGGAAGATGCCGGGGGGAGTGGCCATCAGCAGCAGAGAGGTGTCTGGTGTTCTTACTTCCGTCAATTGTCTGTCCCCTTTATAGGAAGAGGCAGGGCGGAGTGGCCATCAGCAGCAGAGAAGCCTCTGGTGTTCTTACCTTCATTCAAATCTGTGTCCCCTTTATGGGAAGAGGCAGGGGGAGTGGCCATCAGCAGTAGAGACGCCTCTGGTGTTCTTAGTTTCTTCTACTGTGTGTCCCCTTTATAAGAAGAGGCAGGGGGAGTGTCCATCAGCAGTCGTGAAGCCTCTGGTGTTCTTGCCTCCTTCAACTGTCTGTCCCCTTTATAGGAAGAGGTTGCAGGGAGTGGCCATCACCAGCAGAGGAGCCTCTGGTGTTCTTCCTTCCTTCAACTGTCTGTCCCCTTTATGGGAAGAGGCAGGGGGGAGTGGCCATCAGCAGTAGAGACGCCTCTGGTGTTCTTAGTTTCTTCTACTGTGTGTCCCCTTTATAAGAAGAGGCAGGGGGGAGTGTCCATCAGCAGTCGTGAAGCCTCTGGTGTTCTTGCCTCCTTCAACTGTCTGTCCCCTTTATAGGAAGAGGTTGCAGGGAGTGACTATCACCAGCAGAGGAGCCTCTGGTGGTGTTACTTCCTTCAACTTTCTGTCCCGTTAATATGAAGAGGCAGGGGGGAGTGGCCATCAGCAGGAGAGAAGTCTCTGGTGCTCTCACTTCCTACAACTGTCTGTCCACTTTATAGGAACAGGCGGGGGGGAATGGCTATCAGCAGCAGAGAAGGCTTTAGTGTTCTTACTTCTTTCAACTCTCTGTCCCCTTTATAGGAAGAGGCAGTGGGCAGTGCCATCAGCACGAGAGAAGGCTCTGGTGTTCTTACTTCCTTCAACTCTCTGTCCCCTTTATAGGAAGAGGCAGGGGGACTGGCCATCAGTGTGAGAGAAGGCTGTGGTGTTCTTACCTCCTTCAACCGTCAGTCCCCTTAATAGGAAGAGGTAGGGGGGAGTGGCATCGGCAGAAGAGAACCCTCTGGTGTTCTTACCTTACTTGAACTGTCTGTCCCCTTTATAGGAAGAGGTAGGGGGGAGTGGCATTGGCAGAAGAGATCCCTCTGGTGTTCTTACCTTCCTTCAACTGTCTGTCCCCTTTATAGGAAGAGGTAGAGCGGAGTGGCCATCAGCAGCAGAGAAACCTCTGGTGTTCTTACCTTCCTTCAACTCTGTGTCCGCTTTATGGGAAGAGGCAGGGGGAGTGGCCATCAGCAGCAGAGAAACCTCTGGTGTTCTTACTTCCTACAACTGTCTGTCCACTTTATAGGAAGAGGTAGCAGGGAGTGGCCATCACCAGCAGAGGAGCCTCTGGTGTTGTTACTTCCTCCAACTGTCTGTCCCCTGTATGGGAAGAGGCAGGGGGAGCGGCCATCAGCAGTAGAGACGGCTCTGGTGTTCTTAATTTCTTCTCCTGTGTATCCCCCTTATAAGAAGAGGCACGGGGGAGTGTACATCAGCAGTAGTCAAGCCTCTGGTGTTCTTACCTTCTTCAACTATATGTCCCCTTTATAGGAGGAGGCCGAGGTGAGTGGCCATCAACAGCAAAGAAGTCTCAGGTGTTCTTAATTCCTTTAACTCTCTGTCCCGTTTATAGGAAGAGGCAGAAGGTTTGGCCATCACTAGCAGAGAAGCCTCTGGTGTTTTTACCTTCCTTAAACTCTCTGTCCCCTTTATAGGAAAAGGCGGGGGGGGTGGCCATTACCAGCAGAGAAGCCTCTGGTGTTCTTACCTTCCTTCAACCCATTGTTCCCTTTATAGGAAGAGGCGGGGGAAGTGGCCATCAGCAGCAGAGAAGTCTCTGGTGCTCTTACTTCCTTCAACTGTCTGTCCCCTTTAGAGGAAGAGGCAGTGGGGAGTGGCCAATAGCAGCAGAGAAGGCTCTGGTGTTCTTACATTCCTTCAACTCTGTGTACTCTTTATGGGAAGAGGCAGGGGTGAGTGGCCATAATAAGCAGAGGAGACTCTGGTGTTCTTACTTCCTTCAATTGTCTGTCCCCTTTATAGGAACAGGTAGCAGGGAGTC